>ML737334.1:0-10353 GCA_009193545.1 Aspergillus arachidicola | reverse complement strand
CTTCGCTGTGGGGCCTTTGTCTTGTGCACAGGTCAGTGCCAACGTTCTGAGTGATACAAGTCGATCCAGTGCCATTGCTACGAATGTTAGTTGAGGAGTTAAGATATTATCTCCATAGCTTGAGTGGTACAGCTAACTCAAAGTTAGGTCCTATTCGGGAATATCGGTGGTCTTATCTCCAGTTGGTCCTACCTTACTAAGGACGCTCCAAATTACCAGATAGGAAACGGTCTAAACCTAGCCTGTAGCTCTATGCGGCTCATCGTATCCCTCGCGGCTCTGCTCTGGCTGATATGGAACAACAAGAAGAAGGATGACTATGGTACCAAAGAGCAACTTGAAGGACTCAGCGAGCAGCAAATCGCACGTTTAGATTGGACTCATCCCGCCTTCCGGTGGAAGCTTTGACCGTGTACACCTGTTTCCCCTAGTGCAGAGAGGTCTTCATACCTTGCATCGGTACGTCGTTCATTCCTTCTTCATTCTTCATGTATGATAGAGTTAGCGATGGAGACGGTACAACAGAGAATTTATCTTAAAGAATCTATGTGATTATTTTCGTCGATCCTCCATCTAGTGTACCGCGTAGGTATATTACCTTGTTGGGGATATGATGTCTGACTATCCAATAGTGTTATCGTAATAGCTTGTTGACGTTTGTTTTCTGCAATTCGATACTCCTCTGCTTTCTCCAATATTAGAGCAGTACACCATAACTCATATAATGGTCATATACTAGAAGAGATCTACATTATCATTCTATTTGGATTTAATGAATGGCATACTTAAAAATGCTCGGAACATCAAAATGAACACCCAACGTAAACACGCTATATTAACGCGTCAATCGATCCAAAAAGGGCTCCTGAAGCCCCAGGAACCGCTATGGAGGTCCCAAACCCCTATGTGGTGGTCTACCGAGCGCGTCGAGGGTGCCCCTGGGCAGGGTACCATCACTACCACCATCACTAACACCGATATATCGGGGGCTTGGGGGAGTCCTAGGGCCCTAGATATTACTATCGATCTGGATAAGATAAGCAACAGCGAATCTAGTGGGGCCCCAAGCAGGGCCAGCTCTAGAAGCAGCCGGAGCACACAGAACGCTTAAAGCAACCGAAAGCGAGGAGAAAGAAATCAGATACTAGGACGTACCCTAAATACCGGGCGATCGCTACGTAAGCAATACAAAGCCCCAGCAGATCGACTGGAAAATCAGGAGCTTGAACGGCAGGTGGAGCTTGAAACGATACAGGCCTATATTAACGAAATAATTGAGGCCCAGATAGAACAGCAACATATCCGTGAACAGCAATACGAAGCCCGAATTAAGGCCCTAGACGGCAGTGTCCAAGAGCTTCAACAAACTCAGGCTTCCTCTACAGTTTTAAGGCCAAAAACAGTGCAGAAAACATCTCGAAGTGCACTATCCCAGGCCACCTCCTGTATCCCATATAAAATGGCACTTTTTAGGACTTTGATATCTCAACCACTTAAGGGTTTTTAGATGTTCTAGTTAGAAATAATATAGTTACTAGTTATACTATAGAAAGTTCAAAAATTTAAATTTCAAGCTGAGTTTCTTGCTTTAAATACAAGGAAATATAAAAATATAAAAAATACAGCTGTAATTTATTATACCTGGAGAATGGCCTATTCAAAGAAGCTATCTACTTAGTATATATAAGTCGAGTATGTTTTTATTCTATTACTTAAACTTTTAGGCGCTCTAGATGTTTTGTGGTTGAGATATCAAAGTCCTAAAAAGTGCCATTTTATATGGGATACAGGAGGTGGCCGCTCGCTAGTGAAATACGTTAGCTGAAAATAGAAGGTCTTGGCAAGGTTATGCAACAACGGTCCCGCGGAATGAAGACCGCTTAGGACCGCGGGGGACCATAGTGCGGTCCTCAGCAATGTGAGAAAAGACCAAAGACCGCAAGGTCCGGTCCCAGTCCTAAATATTGGGACGGGGACCGGACCATTCCTAGGCCTAACTATGGGTCAGGATGGGCCGCAGTTCCTAGTTTTCAGTAATGGATGAAAGGTTATAAGCGACAGTGGTTTTGAGGGGCTATCAACGACAGTTGGTTCAAGTGAGAGTTTGATGTGAGGTGCCAGTTGTACCATAACCTGTATGACTTAGAAAAATAAATATTAAAGGATATTATTGTTGTACTTGTAATCGTTCCTATTACCGACCCGTCGGCTCGGCGGTCGAAGTTTTCAACGTAAAATATTGAGCAAGTCATAAAAAATCAATTTTTTAGTTTCACAAAGTATAAGATATATAGAACCAAAACTAGTGATCTACAAATTATTCCTTCTTCTTCGAGATCGTTTAATAATCAAACCACGGTTTACTGCATAGTCAACAAAGGCTGTCACGACCCCCTTCTATTTTCTACGCAGTTGATTCTCTCCTTTGAAGTGTCATATTTCCCACGGAGGCGGCGTATACGCATGAGGTTATCACTAGAGATAGTCCCCCCAAGGCGTACATGATGTATTGAATCTCTAAACCTTGCCTGCCTGGCATGTTGAGCCGCAGCACGTTGTTCTAACTCAGGATGGAGGCTTTCGGCTAGGTAAGCCTGTGTAATACTACCTTTTATTAACATAACAGGATTCTGCTTGACGCCTCGCTGCATTCCTGAAGTTGCTTAATATTATATGCAACTTTAATGAAGCGTTGAACAGTTTTGGGCGTACTTCCAAAGGAAAAACTGCACGATTGATCAGATAATGTATTAGGCGTTGAAGGCCGCACTTCTGGCAGAGTATACAGAACAATAGAAGGATACCAGGGTACGATATCTGCAGTGCGAGAACCCTGTAGAATATTATGCCACTTAAAGGTGTTGGGCCGAATAGATGAAAGCGCAGCTAAGAATCCGTTCTTTGTAAAGGTGCTCACACTTGTATAAATTGTATTCGCGATAGCTTCAATGTGCCAGTGTTTATAGCCGTGGAATATATCTATATCCAATGGCTGAAGAGGATGACTAAAATGCGGTGGTAGAAAGAAGATAATATTCTCATTCTTCTCACCGAAGGTGACAAACTCGTGTGTGAGATGAGATCCATAGCCATTACAGAGAAGAAGGTGATATCTGCCTTTCTTTTTAGCCATAGTATATCTATGGAACACCTGAACACATTGATATGCAAGAGAATCGGTAAGAGAACTATTCTCAGATACACCAAGATAGCTTCCTTTCTCGGCATTGTCGAAGCAGCCTTCGAGAATGCATTTCCCGGTGATAATAATAAAAGGTGAACAGAGTAAATCAGTAGTATAGATAGCCTCTACAGCAGAGACGTACGCCCTATTAGTATTACTACCAACATAGGCCTCATTCTCCATCTCGCGTGTGACTATCCATTAATCTATTCCTATACCGATATTGAAGCCTGTCTCATCAAATTCCAGATACCGTCATCCGCAAACCCGCACACTATTGTTTGTTTGTTTCATTCGTTACCCTGACCCCTCACTTAGACAAGCGATTATGCAGGCTACCACAACTGTAATTATCCTTGTATGTCAAATTACACTGTACCACTTCGTGCGAACGATCTTAGAGCCTCGTCACGGCATGTGGTGGCCTATTTGCCTAGGTTTCCCGTCCTGGCGGCCCCTCCTAGGTCCGCGGCTGCAAAACCTACTTGATGATTCTACAAATTCTAGCACTGAGCTCAAAGTGCATCGTTTATCGGCCTCGTTTAACCTATCTTCCTTTCTCCGGCTTTACCCTCCCAGTAGGACTGAGATATCATTAACTTTCTCCCCTATCTCTTTCCGTAGTTTCTGGCATAAGGCCCTCAGCTGTGGGCAGCCCACCAGAACATGGACCACCGTTTCTTTCGCCCCGCATTCGCATTTATAATCCTCACGAAAGCGACAAACTTTCGCGTAAGGGAAGCGTGCGTATGCTTCAACATTGTTTCTACGTTTTCGGGCCCCAAGCAATGTATCCCAGATATGATGGTCGCTCGGTAGCTTGTGTAGCCTCGCGATGGTGCGCTGGGCGCGGTGGCAGAGACGAAGGTGTGTGGGGAGGAGATGGGCCTCTACTTCCAGTCTTGTGGTTGCCACTGTCCTAATGCCGAGAGAATACAGATTACCGGAGTCCTCCGTACGGTGTTCAAGTGTCGCAGGTGCGTTTTGTGCCGTAGCGGGTCGTGCCAGACTGTCGAGGTATAGCCCACGACAGGTGTGACACATGCTTGGTAAAGTTGGGGCATTTTCTCGGGGCGCAGATGCTGTAGTCCACTCAGGGCAATGGTTGTTTTGGCGGGCAGAGCAGTCGATGATGATGATGATTACGCCGACCCCTTGCTGTGCGATATGCCGGATACCACTATCTGTAATCTCTCTGTGCGTCTATTCACAGTAAACCAACACTTTCCTGACGAATTTGGAGCCTCGTCAAGGCCTGTGTTGGCCGGTTCCTGGGGTTCTGTTCTGCGGCCCATGTGGCGCGCGGCTTCGAAATCTCTGCGATGCTTCTGTGTGGTCCAGTACCGCACCTAAGATGCTACTGTCCACGGGGCATCTTGTAACCTACTTTGACTTGCTCCTCCCAGCATGTCTGAAATGTTGTTCAATGCTCTTCCAATCTTGCGTCGTAGTTCCTGGCGCAGCTTGCTCAGCCGTGGGCAGTCAATTAATATATGGACCACACTTTCCACCTCTCCACATTCACATATCATCGCCCCGGAGGCGGTGTTGCTTTCCATATGTCGCAAGCCACGAGTGGTCGGTCCGGAGTTGGGTAAGCAGATACGCTCGGTTTCGGGGAAGCGAGCCGTAGAGTGGTGAGTGCGGCTTGACGGTAGCGTCTTGTCAATCCTGCGAAGGTGCCTTCCTTTCTTGGAGGTCTTCCATTCTCACTCCTTGTTAATCCTGCTGCGGGTATATCCTTTTTCACAAAGAAGGTGTCGGAACGGGTATTTCTTTTCTAAGGCCTATTGCTTCCTTGGATAGCTGGTCTGCAGTCTCATTTCCAGGGTCGCTGCAGAATCTCGGATGACTGGTGAATAGGGAAGAATGAGGCTGTATCAGCTACACGTACGTAGCCTACTGAGGGCCGGATGCAATTCGGTAGTGTTTGATTCTATTGACGACTCTATTAACTACCTCACCCGTTTACTATCTCAAGTAAATACTTAGGTCAAGCCTTCAGGAGTGAATGTCGATGATCGGCCAAGGCAATAGCGATTACGTGACTCGCCCCTATAGGTACATTCATATCCATTTCCAACCAATCTAATCCATATACGGAATTTATTCCGTGTCTGAAGCTCTATAGTTTACCCGGCTGAGCCTCAATTCATAATAAGGGACACCAGTACCTAATGAACCTTTCCAGAAGAGGCTCAACTCACTGGCAACATTAGGGCGACCTAACTGGATAGATCGTTGAACCTGTTTAGAGTCAGAGGTGTTAACATATTGAGACCACTCTGTTCTTCAGCTGATAGCTGAAAGTCCCCGCCAGTGGATCCTGTCATTTCTTAGTCAAGGTCTAAGTCATCGACTCCTAGAACGTACCACTTGAGCCTGAGCCGCCATTTCCGGGACCTGCATGATCCTGTTGCTAATGCAATGATTGTTAGCGTATTCTCGGGTGGTGAGTGCGCTTGGCTTGACAGCAATGTTCCTACCTGGTTTGTCGCCGGAAGATTATTCAAAATATTTTCTAGAGAGCTTCCGGGACTTGGCATGAAACCAAGAGGATCAGTTTCATGTCCTGGTACCTAGATTATAGACCAGTCAGCCATCTGTCCTCCCGAGTTGGTACCACGTGGAAATTAGTCTAGTGGTGATATTACAGACCTTGTTGGGATCAAACTGGTTATCAGTATACCAGTTGGGCGTGGTGTCTCCCTAGGTTACACACTTTGTCAGCTCCCCCCGTAGGCGCTTTCGATACTGTAAAGTACATACCTTGAGACCATTCAACGTATTTCCTAGAGAGCTTCCGGGACTTGGCATGAAACCGAGAGGATCAGTCTCATGTCCTGGTACCTAGATTATAGACCAGTCAGCCATCTGTCCTCCCGAGTTGGTACCACGTGGAAATTAGTCTAGTGGTGATATTACAAACCTTGTTGGGATCAAACTGGTTATTAGTATACCAGTTGGGTGTCCCTCCCTAGTATTGTCAATTTACATTATCCTACTCAGCTGGTGGAGCAGAAGTGGGCTTGCGTTATACACACCTCATTCGTTTGACGATTCCCACCATCAGGACGATTGATACCCGCGGACTCGGGTTTGTTCACCTGAGAAGCGGACGGCTGTACAATACTGTATTGTCAGTAACGAGAGCCCATTCACCCAAGGCCACGCTTTCATAGATGTAGGTACATATACATACCTCTGTTGCAGAACGGAGGTTTGGATTGTAACCTTCAATACCTTCACCTACCCAACTCGGGGGAGATCTAGGATAGTGAGGCTTCTGCGCCTTAATATCCTGGAATGAGCGAGCAGGACTCGCCAAAGAACCAGAGAGTATGGTGCAAATCATCAGCGACAGGGAGTACCTCATGGCCGGACGTATGCTAGCAAAGAATTGGTTGTTTTGAAAGGAAAGAATATGTATTCGATTATTCTTTGTATGTATCGTTGCACGACTGAGGAGTATAGTACAAGAAGATGATGGAAGTTTGTTCTAATTGCTGTTTATATATCTCCTTCTCTCCCGCCCAACCACCCACAAGATAAGTGACATGCATGGAAACTGAATCCAGATTCTGGTTCAGGTTGAAACGGGACCCAAGACACAATAGCAGTTGCGGCATGTGTTTCCCGTCCAAAATCAATGCACGAGGACCTTGGATTAAGTTTCCAGGGTTAGCCACGTTCATAATATAGACCGGAAACTTTCTCTTTCACAAGCCAGAGCCCTTGTTCGGAAGGTGGGGCAGCATGCTTAGTGCGCCTCTGCAGCTAGTCTTACTTTTGAAGCCCACAGATGCGATCTTTAGTATATGTTCGTTCGACTGAAAGAGGATGTAAACCAGAATGATGTAACGGTATCACTCGAAGAACCTAAAGCTACGGCGAGTTGGTGAGCATCTCACTGTAAACCAAACGCGCCCTAGGAATGTTCAGATTTCCGGCTCATGACGAGTGGTACCGGATATCACAGGTTCACGTTAGTTGAAGTCCGACGATATCCGTCATCTCACAAACAGAATAAATTCAGGCTATATTCCTCTGCTGTGCTAGGCATATGTATATATACTGTACATAGACACAAAGATATTGTACCTAGAGTTGTGGTGTCTTCTATGTACCCAGCCGAGAGTTTCCAAAGGATTGTTTGCAGCGTTAATAATGTACGGTAGGTAATACTGTGTCACCCAAAAGCAAATGAACGTTGTACCCGCCAAGAACCTGTGGGTCTGATACCCATACCCACCCGTTGAATCGCGAGGATGGCGAGGCCTAATTTTGAAACATAGGCTACTTTGTCATACACTACAAGCAAGTAAGACAGGCCGAGTTTCAGACTAGATTTCTAAATACAGTGTGGTCCTGTCATTAGGTGGTGATTCTTCGGTACGCCCTAGCCAGCCAAACACTCGCGAAAGCCACAGACTTTTTCATTGTAAGGGCCCAAGGACTAGTGTATCAATGAATTAGGATGATGGTGTACCGTTATTGCTCGAACGGAATGGCATACATGGACCTTTTATATTCCTTTGGCTTTCTTGTAGGAAAGAGATTAATCAGCTAGACGGCCATTTTCGACTGGGCCAAGCATTATGGTGGAGACACTGTACAGGCCAAAAGCTCCAATATTTCCAAGTCGGTCCAGTGAGAACGGTGTACCTTTAATACCCGTCAATTGCCTGTTCTCTACTGTACACTGTAATAAAATTATACTATATTATACCTTGTACATCTTTCTAAGCGTCTAGTATACTACAGTATGTATAGTGCTCCCCTATGTTGACCAAGGAGGCCCACCGATTACCAACTCGGTATAGACCTGCTCGATCTGCCCAATACAGATCTAAAGATATTTGAGCGCCTAAGTACGTATTTGTGCATTCAATATATACAGTGACCGTTGGGAGTATTCGTCGTTGCTCCTGCACGCTACTTAGAGGGTTATTTTTTATTTTTTATTTTTTTTTTCTGGTTAAAGCATGGGATTTGCGTTCCGTCGAATTTCACATCTTACAGTATCTATGCATTGTCCCGGTTAAGGTGTGTACGAGGCGCTCTTGAATTTCGAAATCAAACTAAGTAAATCCTTGGATATCTTATCGCACCAGGCTCTCGAGCATAATACCAGAAAAATGATTGACCTTTGAGTCGTTATAGAAACATCGGCGGAAAAACGCTAATATGCCTTCTTGAGTTAAACACCAATAAAGAAGGATATCACAGGGTATTCCCGGCGTACCAGATAAGAATCTGCTCAAAATAATTATATTTTTAGAATCTAGGAGAACAACTGTGCTATATTGACGCATGTGCAGATATCAACGGGTGAACAGAGCATATTGCCAAGCCATTTGGAAAAAATTGACCTCTCAGGCCAGAAACGGTAAGAGAAACGAGATAGGTAAGTATGAAAAATTGACGTTATAGGCATATTCCACACGAGCTTATGTCTTATCTTACTGTATATAATCTATAACGTTTTTGGCACGCTAGCGGGTCACCTCTCAATTCTATACAAAATGGTCTTTGCCCAAAGGTCGGGTAACACCGGCAGCTCGCGGGTCTAGACTGGCGTATGGCTAGGTTAGGTTAACATATAACATTTTCAACTGCCGAGCGTTCCAAACCACTAGATCGTATATAAGTTTGTATTAAATGAAGCATATTATAAAACTTTGATTTCTTGGCGTGTTTCAAGAGCAATTGTAATGTATGGTGGTGAAACCTCCCATTTGTTGAATCACTGCATGCTGGTTACACGGTACAACAACTACCAACAGGCTGTAATTGTCTAATATCTTAACAAAGGTGTTTCGCGTAATTGATTTTGATACTAAAATCTTTACTGGTTCTGACGGATACCACCGGCTATCAATGTAGGATAGCCTCCCTCGTATAGACCTACCAATTTCCAATCTTGTAAGAAAGCCTCGTAGGTCACGTTCATTAGGTAATATCCTGACGGAGATAGAGTCAATTCAATCTGTGCAATATTCACAAATATCGTGAAAGTTTGTGAATTGATATACTAGACTTCCGCAAAACCCAACTTTTCAACCCAATCTTGGCATTGCCAAGAACCCAATAACCCATTTCTAACCCAACTCTATACATAAGTATGTATAAAAAGGCCTAATTAGGAAGGTCTTGGCGTTTCTATGTATAAATATACAATAAACTTTATTATTGGGTTCTTGGTATTGGGTTTTGGGTCGAGACCTTCAACCCAAGTTGGGTTATGCGGAAGTCTACCTAGTAGTAGGGGGAGAAGTAGTATCACGCTTTGAAAGCAGGATATTGGCCATTTCTCGTACATGTGCAGGCCGAGGAGGTGCTCCATGTTTATCTAGTGATAGAATCCATTCTTTAAGCGATTCCTCTTCACTAGAAGTCATTTTATGGCTATTTGCGCGTGTATCATTTCGAAAAGAACCTCCATTTAGACGGTAACGTAGTGTAGCGATAGGTGTATTAAAAATTTCAGCTGCCTTTCTAAGACTGCTAATTTCTTGTTTTTTTTATAGCTGATTGTTACGCCCGGGTATTCGTCCAAGGACTCTGCAACCAGTTAGCTATCTTGGTTAGATGCGACTTACCTGATGGCTAGAATCCACTAGCAATCAGCGACGATTGGGTGACCAGAGGTCCGAATGGTAATAACGATGAACGATAACGACTTGACGCTATGATAGTCCAAGGTTGAAAGGCCAGGCCAACTGAGTACGTATACTCAATTGTTAGATAGTGCGAACGAGTCCAGCTGGTACAAGATACTAGGATGTAGCTAGAATGGCTTAACCTAACCGTCATAACCTAGCCATATCCTAACCTAACCGACCTAGGTACAACTAGGTTTAGGTTAAGAGACCTCTTAACCGTAGGCTAGGGTAGGTTAGGTTATGGCGGTTAGGTTAATAACCGTAGGTTAATTGGTAATTAATACACTATGATTTCACGATATTTATTACATTTTTTCCAATTTATTTTACTTACAACGTTGTTACCGCGACGCGTCGAATGATTTAGATTATAGAATTCAAGAATTAATAGTCAAGAAATTCAGTAGTAATAAATAGCCTGGATTCTGTCTAGATAAATACTATGGAAACCTATTCTATATATTGCCCTGGACGTCGATCATGATATCGTAAACTACGGGATGT
>ML737332.1:0-10579 GCA_009193545.1 Aspergillus arachidicola | reverse complement strand
TCCAAATATACAGTCTGCCACAACCATGTCACGTGGAACAGTAGGTTTGTGGACAATTACGCGTGGAAGACATGGATGTCTTGAACCCTGGAAAGCTTTGAAGTTAAACTGGAGGTGATCTGCGCTGGGTATATGGTACAATACCGCCCACACGATATCCTTGGAATAAAGACCTACAAGTGCGGTAGAGTCCTGTTACAGAGCAATACGAGCAATATCAGCAGGAGGCAACGGGAAAACTTCGAACATCCTCTAGAAAAATTATCAATACGGCACTCTCATTTAAAGATATCATTGGCGCTGTGGAACGGCGGATGCCTCAGGCAACTACAACCACTGCAAGCGACGCACCGGCTGGCCGCCGGCTGACGTAACGCACAAATGTATTTAGGTTAGAATCGCGCAGAGGATTCCGGTCTTCAAGCGATTCGTTCTGTTACACTATATAGGGGAACTGCCATACAATCCCGAACGGGTACACGTAATCGCTTCGCTGAGGCATCCATATTTTGAGACCAGGAGGCCCGACGCGGAGAAATTGCATCCACATAGTTTGTAAAACCGTCTCGATAGTGATGCCGGGTCTGTCGTTGCTGTGTAATAGCCAAACCATGACGCGCTGTAAAAAGCACGTGTCAGCGATACAGGCGAGTATAAGACGTTCAGAACAGAGGTCAGCTCACTTAGCGTAATATCTAGCAGATATCGTAGAATAGGGTTGCGCGGGGTATCTAATGGACGGTACAGCCACGCAACTATTACAGTAGTATTATAACTGGCTCTATGTGACATTGTGTACATATATGAGTGTTATCAGACGTGTTATTGTGACATGTCGCTATGGGAGGACTTATAGTGTCTAGTTGCCCATTCTCTGCGCTAGGTGAAATGGACCGTCGGCTGTACAGTAGGGTATCTTTGGAGTCGCTAGTACCCTTGAGCACCACCCCTTTTGTGTTGCCGGCCCCGTTCCATTGCCTCGGCCGAGTCCATTTCGTAATGCCCCACTTTTTCAGTCGACTCCGCACCTGGTTGTCACTAGAAGTAGGGCTGCAGGTCAGGGAATACAAGTTTCGAGTCACTTGTCGAGTTTCTTACCTAGGATTAAAGTTGCTCATACGGATTCTCTTAAGCACCTGTTTGAGCCACCTTCCTTTCGGTTTGCACAGCCTAATAATCAAAGCTTTATTTGTCTCCCAATTGTCAGATGACTGTTTATGCTTTATTTCCGCTATCTACCTCGCTATGGTTGGGCGGATAGACTGCCAGTATTTATCAAGCTGATAGGGAGAGGAAGGCAGCTAGGTGGTAGGCCATGTTGCTGCAAATTGTGACAGCACTTTATAATAAATGTTTGCCACCGAGGCTGCCCTTGCCGGACACCAATGTTTTACTTGAAACGCAAATTTGGGAAGACACCTATGGAGCCAGATCTGTCTAGAACCCTAAAAAGCTTTGACTTTAGATGCAGCTGCCCAGGGGTCAAGGACTCGTATAGCCTGAACATCTACTTTTGCCTGTCAGGATCCGCACTGACCACAGGGAACCACGCCACGCAGGCGGCATCCGTATTAAAATTTCTGCAGCGCCGTCACAGCGTCAAATATCTTGATATGATATCATTGGATATGGTCAATGTACTCGAGGGGAGAATACTATGATGAAGAACATTCTTTGACTCAACTTCGGCGGAACGCTGTACGCTCTTTGGATACATGAGCAATGAGTGTGCTGAGAGTGGGCGAGAGTAACTGTCCAAAAATCTGATCTACAATACAACAGTGCATGGGACTGAGGACACAAATGTGGAGACCATGTTTCAGAATAACCTAGTAGATACAGAGTATCTCCGTCAAGCTCCTTTGTAAATGGACGGAGCGCACAAGGCTATTAATTCACGGTGGTGTTACCAGGCGAACCAAACAAATGAAGACATGAATACATGAAAGAGAAAAAAAAAGGGGGGGGACTCAATGGGGTTGAGTGCGAAAATAAGAGCAAGCCAATCAATGCAGTACATGTTTTCCGGCAATCATATCATACAAAACATTTGGTCGACGGGAACTGGTCTCTTTTTGTGGATCTATCCAATCAAGCAAATAGCCGCGGCTAAATGGCCCAGAGAACGCTTATGGGCTACACGCGATCGATCAATAATCACGGATAGGTCCTACTAGTGAGGCCCTATGAGTATCAATGAAGTTCAAGGCTGTGGTCGATTTGCCAATGTTCGATATTCGGGCATCTATGCAATGTATTCCAGTTTTGTGTTCTTCCAAGATGCGCTAGCAGCGTAAACCAGGAGATCGACTATGCACTTTTCCAGTTAGATCAATTCGAGATCAGCCTGCTTTCGGCTATCCGGAGGCGACTGTAATTATATAGACCTTGTATGCATGTTTCAGCATACTACAGGGTCAGATCAGCAAGACCTAGCCTTTGACTTTTCAACTACAGTGCATTTGCGCATTACTGCAGCTTAGATGATGGTAACGTAACCAGGAAGCGGCTCGGCCACAACACCAAAACTCCACGCCCTTTCTGGGGATGAAGCCACCCAAAATATCGAGTAACTTTATAACCTAGAAAGCTACAGGCAGTACGTATTGGTGGAGCGTGTACGTGCTAGTTCTCTACCGTGGAAGCTATATCGAATGGTATATTAGATGTAGCGTACGAGCTTATATACTCTGAATACAACCTGAAGCATTGAGAACTCCGCCAGGACTAAGTGAAAGATTCTCTCCTCAGAGTTGCAGCAGATCTTGTGTACCATTTGTCGCTTCTCCAAACCGTTTAGACCATGTTAACTTGCTACTGAATAGTAACAGTATACCAGCCTATACGCTGCAGGACGCGAGACCTATACAATGGCTTGGAAGCCAAATGGAAAATACCCTGGGTTAAAATTCTGTGGCTCCTGGGCATATCACATAAACTTTGGGTCACCACGATATGTTCCATGGTACACGTTTTTGCGCCCTTCAGAATTCTGGAGAGTTCGGGAACCTCCAAACACTTGATCACATCCATATTCTCATTCCAAAGAAACAGGCCTTAGAAAGCAAGGTCTTGTGAGGGCCACTTGTTTAAATCAGCCGCCTGCCTCATTACAGTAGTTGAACCTAATTTTCTACTGTCCGGCAAAATAACATTGTACATAAATGTTTGCACCTCGTATGGTATTACAACATGTCGAAAGCAAAACGTTGTTATTGTTGCATATCTACATGGCTGTGAGTAGTGAGCTTCCATCGCCGCGGCTAGGGGGACTGCGATCAATGTACTTGCGCGCACATTGTATTTAGTTTATTTCTCTACCTAGGCTATGAGGTTGCAGACAGGGGTGCTTTATTCTCAATCATCGGAGAAGCAAAAATAAGGTATACCCCAAAGAAGAAACGATCTTCTCACATGAAATGTCGCGGACTAGTTTAAACAGTCCAGATTCTGCGCATTGTGAACACTATGTCAAACCCTAAGGTCATCTTGCCCCAGCTGCATATATTACCCTAGTGGATATCTAGAATAAATGCCATTAAGAGATAGATAGTAGTCTAGCTTAGTCAAATTTTCAAAGCACGGTAGGATGTGTCTAACAAGGTCTAGCCTAACTTTGCCGATGGAACCGCCTATTCTTTAACCCAAAGAATGATCTCCTATCTGGTTAACCTTTTAGGAACTCATATTGAGCTGCTATTCATAGAACAATCTAAATTTGAGCAAGGCAGGATCAGCCTGCGTTGGAACGACAAGAGAATTAAGGACTTGTGGCTGATTTGGCCATTATCTTCAGCACAGATAAACTCGACTCGAAATTGCGAAGGGGATCATAACACCTGCTCCTCCTCCTTTTTTTTTTTTTTTTTTGAAAAAAAAGAAAATAGCCGAATATAAATGGGCCGTGTGAACCCTCATGTCTGCTGACCTTCGCGAAAAGCAATTCAATTATTCTTCATCATCTGCAATATTTGCACGTGTCTTTGATCTTTTTCTACTGTTGTTCACCACAAGATACTGCTGTACAGGAACTGCCAAAATGAAGGCTTTGACAATTCATGTTGTCGTGTTGTGGACGGCTGGAGGCGCAGTCGTAAGTCCAAGAATCCAGGCCTTATCTACCGGCCTTACTGACACTTTCCGTAGGCTTTGCCTGCGCTTGACTCTCTTATCTCCGTGCCAGCTTCCGTTTGTGCAGGGATCCTGGGAAACACTCTTTGCGGGAACCCAAGCACCTCCGGTGAGCTGGTGAACGTACCGGTTAATACCTGCATCGGGGCTGTCGGGCTGGCTAAGTGTTCCGAGGCGAGCTCGTCGGGAGGCTCGGCCGGTAAGCTGATCAATATCCCTGTAGGTGCCTGCATTGCGGCACTGGGTAAAGCTCAGTGTGATCAGCAGCCATTAGGAAACGGTTTAATCAGTGTGCCTATCAACATCTGCCTCGCAGCTATTGGGGAGGCCCACTGCCATGACCATAACGACCCTCTGGTCATTACAGCTTCAGACGAGCCTAGCACCGCTGGTAGTACCAGCAGTAGCTCCCCTGAGGCCGTTGGGGATGGGCCCACAGATATTCCCGATGGACCAGCCAATAGTTTTCCCACGGGCATGTCTCCATCTGATGGAAATGGCGAACCAAGTGAAGTTCCTGTTTTATCCGCAGAGCCACAGCCTACTAGTGCTCACGATGTACCTAATGGAGATGAGCCGACCTGTGACTCTATTGGCCCTGCTGCGGGGGAGCTAACCAGCTTGCCCGACTCAACAGACAACAGTATGCCCAATGAAACCACTCCACCTCCTGATGCCACTAAACCTCCGAGACTTACCCCTGCATCTATCGGGAGCACGAGCACCGATACCTCCTCTTCCTCCATCGACTATGGGACAGCAGATGCACCCCTGCCCGCTGAAAGCAGCATCTGCACTTGCCACTATTAGGGGTCACATGACATTCCTCTATTAGTGGTGATATCTGTACGTGGCTGCATTAGGGATAGATCCTTGCTTGTGTTTCGAGGATAAGCCACTATATCTAAGGCATGTCTGTTGAAGCGACAGTTTGGGCAGAAGGGTAGTGCTGGGGTCCTTTGTGGCCTAGTTGTCTGGATCAACTTGTCCTTCTATTTTGTTTGTCGGTTCTTGCTACTCAGTGCCATAAACCTCGGAATATGAATTATTGCCAATATTTTATGGTTTTCTTTGGCTAAGATATCAATGCATGGTCGTATTACCTTTTTCCTACGTATCCCTACCTAGTTGACAGGTCCTCTACCCTAAATAGTAGGAATTCCTTGACATGCCCCCTTTCTATAGAACACTGAGGCAACTGGGCTACTTACCCGTTACGTTACTCTATTTTGCTTAACTAAGGTTAATAGATCAATTTATAGGCTAAGGATTTAGAGTATGTATTCGCACACACACACACACAGAGAGAGAGAGAGAGAGAGAGAGAAAGAGAGGCCGAAGCATAAGCAATACAATACGCCAATAGGGCACCTATAATTGACCAGTGACAGTGGTTTTATAGCACTACTCTATATATAAGAGTCAGTCGTGTTAGATCATTCCGTATAAAGAGGAAAGCCCAGGGTTACTACAGTATCAATCTGATCCATGAACCTTCTGCGAAATATCTCCTTGCGATTTCGTTATTCGTTGTTCAAAAGAATATATGGTGTCTAGTGGTCTCTCGAACCGAGGGCGAGCCATATGAGGTTTGTCTGGGTCAGCTGTACTGGTGAACAGCTGTGTTGCAACGCAAGGTTGATTCCTTTACCGATATTGTGTCCATACTGATCCTTTTGCGGAATGGAACTTAATGGCTTGAGCGTCACAGTCTCGACTTCAACTAGGCTCATGTCTGTCAATCACAGCTTCTAGCTCATAGATCGTTAAATCTTCAAATAATATACAATACAGAACTCACAATGCTCTGCTTGATCTATAGCTCGCAAAGGATTTGCTTTTGTCTAAAGACCATATAGCGTCCCAGATTTTGACTAATTAGTGGCTGTATACAGCTCAACGCTCGGCTGCTGCCCTTTCAATGGCACTGATTTCTGTGATCAAGGGACATAGCAGATTAGATGCCATCAGATACATGCACTGCCTCAAGTTAATTAGCGGTGGTCCAACTATGACACATTATTCAGACACCCCTATCATTGCCAGCCCCAAGGAGCGCGGAAGGGAATAAATACGTATCTACTTCGATGTAGAACCAAGATAGAGCTGTAACAAGATAAGACCAGTTTCGACTCTAACTGTACAAGCGTCGGGCCAAACACAACTGGGACTGTCAAGGCACTCAAGGGTTGAAAGTGTGGCTGCAAAACAATTGATCAGTGGCTTTGAGGTGGAAGCCAATTTCAAATGTCGCTGTAGGCTGCGGTGAACTGATCGAAAATATCTGTAATACTGACGAAATTAGGTTGAAAAGGGAGGGTGACTATCCCGATAATGAGGATCGTTGAAAATCAAACCCGTGGTTGTGATTGTGTGCCGAGCGGGAGCAAAAACTGCCCCATGGCGATCGCGAGAGGAGGCCCCAAGAACACCTGAAAATTTTGCACAGGATGAGGCTATCCGAAGAAACCCAGGTCGGGGAAGGATCAACCAGGCAGAAGCCCTAACGGGCCCCAGCTGTCGAGTTCTCTCCACTAGAAGATGGCAAAAGGATCACAAATCAGATGATCGCATGTCTCGTCAACAGTCTGAGGAAAACAATCACTCTGCAAACCAGTACGATCCAGTCAGCCAGAACAGAAACCCAGAAGATCAAAACAGAGCAACAGGTCCTAAAGGATCAAAACACAGCGCTACAGGAAGAGATTCAAGCTCTCCAGACACAGATCGAGACCTAGGCAGCTAACCCCCTTCCAAAATCACGGGCCGAGGTCGTAGCAGGCAACACCCCACAAAACACTGATATAATAATCCCACGACCCAGGAGAAAACTGAACTGTGTCCGAATCAGCACCACACGGCCAGTTGAGGGAGGCGACAATGAAGACAGCGGCGCCAACAACTTCACGAGATTTATACCCACAGATAGTGCCAACGAATATAACAGAACTGCTCTATCAAACACAGAATCCACTAAGGAGGCCCAAGTAGTAGGCGTTGGCACGACGAAGACAGAATATGTGATCAGATTCAGAGATACCCACTCAGCTGAGACTGCTCGGAACAACACTGGCTGGCTAGCAGAACTAGGCAACGAGACCAAGCTGGTGAAGCCAAGATTCGGTATTGTAGTCCACCGTGTCCCAACAGAAGAGTTTGATCTAGTCAGAGAAAAGAAAGAGGAAATCGAGAGAATTCTAGAAGAGAATAACTTTACGGTCAAAGGCTTCCAAATTGAAGGTATTGCATGGTTAAAGAAGAAAGATAAGCCCTTGGGAAGGTCTACCTCTATGGATATTTGACTGAATACACCGGAGGCAGTGGAATCAGCCATCAACAATGGTTTCCTGAGATTTGGCCGTCTAGCGTGGTCATTTAAAGAATAAGTAGAATGTGGCCACTACCCCCTAAGAGGTGTCGAATACCTCTTCACCCGGCCTCCCCTCAATGAGATCATCAAATCTACGTCTAGTACAGCTGAACATCGCAAAATACAGACCAGGGATGGAAGCCCTTATCAATGACCACCAAAGTCAGAGTTTCGACGTGCTCGCCATACAAGAGTAATCAATCACTACATACCGCACTCATGTCAATTACAGTGCGTGGCGACTCTACCGACCGACATGCCTAGAAGCAGCTCGATTCCGCAGCCTGATGTAAACAAAAGAATCTCAACCTTCTCTCGCCGCGAAATCCGCTGCAACCACTTGGGTCTAGTAGCGATTAAGATATGAACCCAGAGATACAATACCTCATCTTCTCGGTGTATACCCGGCCAATAGGCCCAAATCAAGCAACAGATGTAACCTCTGCCAACTAGTGCTAGAGGAGATTAAAAACAGCACTCAACAACACTCCAGGGGAACGGATAGAACAACAAAGCTTATTCTAGTGGGAGGCTTCAATCGACACCGCCCGGCATGGAACTATCGCCCTGTTAACCACGTCTTGGATACCCAAGCAGAATAACTGCTTAACTTCTTTCAATCATATCCGCTCCAGTGGTGCCTTCCCCGGGGCATACCCACCTACTGGTCACTAAGCTTCCCGGGGAAAGCATCTGTTCTAGACTTGACCCTCACTGATGATACGACAAAGCTCATCAAATGTCAACTCTACCTTGACAACTATAGAACGAACCACTGTGGAACATACCCTGAATGGAACCTACAACCAGAACGTAGCAAAACACCAATACCCAAGAGAGCATATGACCGAGCCGACTGGCCCAGAATTGGCCCAAACGGACTATAGCGGCTAAGCCAAATATCTGAGATTCTCACTACCACAGATCTCGACAAGAAAGTCAATAAATTAATCTAAATCACCACTGCGGCCCTTGACCAACATGTTCCATTACTGAAGGTATCACCCTACTCAAAAAGATAGTTCACTCTTGAACTCAAAAACCAACGAGTTATTGTGAGCCGATTACGCAGGAGCTGGCAACACAGCTGTGTCACCCGAGGCAATTACTACCCGGCTACCATATATCTCCTTGATAGCATGCACCAGAAGTGCCGAGAATGGACCAGAACCATTGAGAAGGTCAACGTCACTTATTGGAAGGAGTTGCTGGATAAAGCCCAAGAAGGCCATCTACGGACAACAGCGACAGATATGCGCCCACAAGACCCTTACGAGAATATTGCTGCACTGAAGGTGGGGCCAGAAGAGATCACGGAAAACAAAACCAAAGCAGAAGTATTTTTAAAGCATTCTTTCCCAAGATGGCCGACCCAGTTAAAGAAACTACTGTGTTACCTGGAAACATTATAGCATGGAACCCAATTACTGAACTAGAGGTGTACCAATCAATTAAGGCCGCTAAGGGAACAACAGCCGCTGGGCAGTATGCGATCATACCCTTGTCTGGAAAGATTTATGGTCATAAGTTCGAACACTCTATCAGGCCTGTGTAGTACCGATAGTGGACTACGCTTCAACCGTGTGGCATAATCCAGTCAAGGACACAATACATCTCAGTCACCTGGGAACAGTCCAACGAACAGCACGGATCCGTATCTTTTCTGTTTTTAAAACAACATCAACACCAGCACTTGAAGTTGAATCCCACATGCTACCCACCCGTCTTCGCCTCAAACAACGCGCCCAGCTCACGATAGCGCAGCTCTGCACATTGCCAATGAGCCACCCTATACATAGCGTGATATTAGGGGCGAAGATACGGAGTGCACATGAAAACCCCGAACCCCGTTTTCCTCTGGCAGAGGCTTTGAAAACCATGGACATCACTCGCCTACAGGCCTTGGAAACAACCGATCCAAGACCCTTGGCACCGTGGCGAACGCCAGCATGTCCTGAAATCGATATTGAACCAGACCGTGAGAAAGCAAAAGAAAATCCGTCAACAAGACAGAACAGCAACTGGCGTCACTGTCTACTCTGATGCATCAGCTCAACACAACAACCTAGGCGCGGCGGCGGTAGTCATAGACGAGCACCAAAACATGATACAATCCCAAAAGATCTGCATTGTTCAATGGAGTATTGGTCAGTATATGCAGCAGAACTCATGGTAATATACTATGTAATCAGTCTAACCTATCAAATAACCATGAAGGACCAAAGTCCCTGTTCAAGGCTCTCCCCCTTCATCTTTCCCCTCAGACCGAAAAGACGCAGTGCACTTAACGTATCATGTCCACACAACTGACAGTAGAAAGCGAAACCCATTTTTAGTAACCTTCTATGAAGGCAATGAAGACATTGACGGAATTCATATTTCGTTATGAGAAGACCTTACCCAGTATAGTTCTTATTTTCTGCAGCTGTCAGGTAACACCTACATAGCCTGTCCTTATATCCCATACTGGTTGGGGGCGGCATCTTAGCTTCGGCGATTACGCGAAGCGTGACAGTTTCACAGTGGGCCATAGGACTTAGCCATTAGTTGGATGCCGAATCTGATATACGATACAATAGGTAATAAGCTATTGACACGACAATAGGCTCGATTTTGCAGAGTATGTCTAACATGAATCAAATTTTTTTCTGAAGGTGAAAAAATTAGATCGGACCCCGCTTGAGAGCGATAAGGGCCCCTTGACTAGAACTGTCTCGGCGGGTCACAAAGAGAATGATTGCTGTATGATATGCGTGAGACTATGCAATTTACATACCTGACTATATCGGTCTATCTACTACTAGTTTCGGAAAACTGCTATAAAGTTAGTTGGTAATTTGCAGTTAATAATATGGGCATATGTAACTTTTCTCACCTCACCTGGTCCACCAATGCAGGGGAGTGCATACAAGTTGCGATAATGCCCAGTTTGGCCGACAGGGGCATAAGCCCTAGTAGGGTTCTGTATACCGCAGGTATTATGGTATGTACGGCTTCCATTCCATACGTTACCCCAATTTCAAATATAGTTCTAAAAGTAGTAAAGTTTAGACCGGACGGCCAGAGTTTGCGTATCGT
>ML737331.1:0-10626 GCA_009193545.1 Aspergillus arachidicola | reverse complement strand
GTAGAATGGCTGGTGTTTAAATTGTCTAAGAAATTGAGGCGCGTTGAAAACGCGTGCGGTGTTCGGTTCGCTTACATGTTCGGTTCGCTTACCGATTACGTTAGATTCCATCCCTGACGCTAACACAGTAGCATTGCCTAACGCTAGATTTGTGGAATTCAAGGTGCCCTCGTTCATCCCTATCTCTGCTGTAGGAAGAGTGGCATTGGGTGCATATGACAGGAGAAGTACTTTATCACTAAAGCATCTGTCTGTAGCCTTAGATCACCCTATAGTTAAAGGTATCTATAAACTGGCAGCATTGACCATCAAGCCAGCTAGATGGAGGAGTACTCGGAAAGGGGACAGGAGTGACTGTATGACCGCTAGGCATCCCGTAATAGGTTTATTATCTAACCATGCCTCGAGCCAATCCGGCCGCCGGTGAGCTATATTAATTGATATGCATGTAGAAAATAGGTTCGGAACCATGCTCCCTCACACTTAATCTCGGCAGCAAATCAGTCCGCGTCTCAATCACGACGGATAGTAGCACACAATCTTTGGATCAGCCAAGGCCGAATGAGCTGTATAGGTGCATTCGCAGCGTGCAACTATAATCCAGACGGCCAAAATTTAAATCTTTGCAACGGTATACGTACTGTAGTTGAAACTACAGTATCAGGAAATTTTCAAGGCTATACGAACCTAGCTTGTGGCTTGCGGAGGTGCTCGGTCCTAGAAGTTGACACTAACTTGCTGTTCGCTCCAGGAGAAATATGGAGAAGCTTTGCTGGTGTCATCATCTAGAGAGCTAAAGTAGAGTATCCGGCATTATCCGGTCTTATCCGATCCATGCCACGAAAGTGGACTGACTCTAATAATGCCCTCTGAGTTATAGTGGAGCGAGAATACCTTTTACCGGTCAGTGGTTGGCCCCCCTGTAATTTATAGTAATGTGTATGTTGCAAATCGCCGTGAGATCTTAAGAGTTGAAGGTTCAATTCATACATATTGGTTGGGTCGAGGTCTCCCAGCGTAACGATACGTTGAATGAAGGTAAATGGAAGCGTTCGATACGATCTGTTCTTCCTCTGAGTAGAGGTTCCGTCCGCCGTATGACTTGCGAAGTGTATGACATAGGCAGCATTTCTGCCCCGTGCTGAAGACTGTCCTAAAGCTGATGGTAATGATTCATACGCTCACACCTCGCCCCAGACAATATTCATGTATCCACTATATAGATATCTTTCCAACTACATTCCTCACAGTAAAATAGCTTTTTCTGGACGAATTTGGGACCTCGCCGAGATCTGTGGAGACCTTCATGCTTTATGTTCTGTTCTGCAGCCCTTCTGACTGCAGTTTTGGTAGATCATAGGAACACTAGAGAAGATATACCTCAGACACCTTTGCAGCCACCTTTATAAGGGCGGTGGGGGGCGGGCTTATGTGTAGAGTAGCATTATTTTGGTCCTAGATTACCCTCATAGTGCGGCCCTGATGGGTTTGCCGGTAAAACGGGCAATAGTCCTCCATATCTGACTGCATCTCCATCAGCATTGCGAGAAGACTGGTACTGCTGGCTTTAAGAGCCTTGATAGTGGTTGTGCTCCGGATGCGGCTGTATTGCGGGTTTGAATAGCCGGACGTTTTCTTCTTGTCCTGTCGAATTAAAATAGTGACGGTTTGTTGTACATAAAACCGAGAGTGAAGATCTTCAATTGTAAGCATGACTAATGTTGTAGTGTAATTAAAGAGAACACCTATCATTAGAAGTTTCGAGACACTGGTTACAGCTATCATGTCTCCTTCCTTGTCAGAGAATTCCGGTCCCCCGATTATCTTTAAGATCTTTGACGGACTATCAGCTAATGCGATAAGGTCTGACAGCTGATCTCCCTCATATTAATTTCTTAAAGCATCTTTATCCACGAGTGAGCTGTCAAGAAGAGTGCTATTATAATAAGAAGAAGTCAAAGGCTGATTAGAAGAACGGAAGCCTAAGTCTTGGTCATGACAGCTGTGGCATCCACCTTTAAATGCACGATAAAGAAGCTCTGGTATATCTGATTCCGGATAATCCTTCGGCCGGCTAAAGGTCGATCTCTGATTACTATGCAGTAGGGTATCAACACAATCGGTAAGCGAGCTGTCACCACTACGCCCATACAGAAAATTAAAATAGTCAAAACACCTTATTTTTAAACTTTTATGTAAAGATGAGTAGTTCTATCAATTCAAACATCGTGATATTATATTGCCCTGTGCATCGCAGCCAGAAATTCTAGGCAGAGCGCGCCTAGAAGTCGATTCGGTAGATAGGGCCCTATCTGGCTGCATAGCTTCATCTGCATGATTTCGGCGCTCTGTAAGGATTCGGGCTTCAGATACTGATGTGCCTGCTTCAAAAGTAAACTGTTTAGTAGAGCGCTTTCACTTTTTAGTCTGCCTTTCGTTTGCAGCCTGATATTGCTCTAATTGATGCTTAAATATTGTCACATCATATATAACTCGTTCAGTAGCTCTGAAAGCACTGTAAGTATTGCTGCTGGTAAAACCCTCTGTATGAACCTTAGGATACGCCTTTTTAAGAAATCAAGTTTATGGATATGATTAAACTCGCAGCGCATCAGAGATTCAATAAGGCTTCTGTGCGCGCGTTTTAGAGGCCTAGAATGCCTCATAATCTAAAGCAACTACAAAGCAAGAAACTACGCTGAAGAAGCTGCTTAGAGCTCATACAAATGGCCCTGACCCACCTACTAAGGCTGTAATAAAGCAACTTTGAAAGGCTGTGAACTGACTTTAAATGAAGTTACTTTGCAGGGCACGAAGTCAGGGAACTACGTGCTACGCTTGAAAGAATACTTGAAAAGAAAAGCATTCTACTGGGTAGATTACTTTAGAAGCAGGCGCTTCAGTATAGGAGGCTCGAGGGCTTATAGAAAACAGGAACTATACTATTGAAACTATGCCTAGTACTTCAGTAGATATAGCGTCTACAGTAGAAAACCAGCGCGCGTACGCGCTCCAACGTGCTCTAGCTGCGGTATTCTTGGTCATAAAATCCCTCCACATCTTAATGGTCAGGGTGTTAAAGTTTCTATCAAAGATGCAGACTTTGTTGGTGTTCCACGTGATCAACAAAGGAAGTATATTTCATGGGGTCAATAGCAACTTGTCGCTGGCATGTCTGTGTTATGGGTAGTGAACATCGCTGCTGAGTCTAGGTACCAGGGACCCTCTTCAGGTCGAAGTGGACATCCTTTTCCCCGACTTTGATCGTAGCTGAAATGTGGTCCTTTGACAAAATGTCGCCCCAGATGTCATAGCCGTCCCACCCACCAGCGCCCTTTCGGCTGGATAACCCAAAACGTGTAGGTGTTCCGGCCTCCAGACGAATTTGACCTAAGAGGGCCTCAGGACTTCCCGGTGTTCCCCAATAATCCCTAGTCCATCTCCACGAGAAGGTCACTCGTGCGCCGTTGTATAACCCATGGGGAATCTGAAGATGAATCTCCTCGCCGTTCGGGGCATATTTGTCATCTTGGATCTTACCCACAAACTCAGCTCCATGAAAAAGATGTACACCCTTGGCTTGACCATCAAAGACCTTGCTCTTGAGTTTGCCTTTAGAGTTCTCGGCGATCAGTACATGTCCGCTTTGTCGATCCAGCGTTGCACTGCTATTGATTTGAAGCTTCTGCTTAGCGTAGATATCAATCATCTTATCGGTGAATGACTCAGCCATTGTGTGCAGGAGGGCGACTTCGACTGGTTCAGCAAGCTCAGCGAAGAGGACAACATCGCGGATGGAGCTCTCAAGGAAGTTCGCGACGGACTGCCAGTGGTTCTTCCAGTCGCGTTCGCCGTATGCAACTCCGGCCCGTTCCAAAGAGTACACGGTGCCGACCAATGGGATGTATTCGACAAGGGAGTAGGCGACATCTTCGACATCCGTGAACCACTAGCTATGTTAGACGATATAAAGCCAGGAGGCTGAAGGGTTTCACCAACAGTTGCTGCTAAAGCAAAGGGAAAACAAAATAATACCAGGGGAGCGACACGCATATTGACCGGATACTAGAAGATATTCTATACTGTAACATAAAAATCTCCTAGGTCTTGTTTATAAGGGATGATACTGGCCCTAGATAAATAGCAGTATTTATAGCAATATTTTTCTCCCTTCGAGCAGACTAGTGGAAGCTGCAGCAGGTCCTTTCTCTGCCCGCACCCATTGCCCCACCTGCAACTTGACAATATTGAATCTATTTCTGGAAAATCCCTCATATGCTAGTGTGATTGTGACTACGCCAGTGAACTACTCACTGTAGGGTTGCCCTACAGGGAACTTCCTACTACCGTGGGATGCACCCTAACGGAAGCGCTACGGGTTTAACCCTATGTACATAAAGGATGTAGCGACCTCCTAGGCTTTGTAGGAGGTCGGTAACTTTCTACCTCTCATAGCATACCGCTACTTGCAATAAGACTAGTTCAGGAATAATTATAACAGAATAATACTTATCACAGTCTCGTATAATGTTCCTATTTTTTCATTCTTGAAAGAAGCCCTCTAATGCAATCTAGACGCAGGCGATGGGGTGTCCTTCCCCCTCTAGATCCTTGGCACCATATTATACACCCTTTCCCTAAACAATGTGCATACCGTGGTAGATATAAGTAATACACTACTGGCAGGGGAAAAGTGAAAAAATCCAGATCGAAGCATTATATAGTATATTTAGTATAGAAGCGTCCAAGAGCTATAGAGACGAGTTCCTACAATTTGTTTTGTCACTCTCTTTAAAGGTACAGTATACGTATTATTACCGCAAGACAGGATTAACCCTCATGTTTAGCCTAGTCTATGCTATGAGGAATTTCTAAACAGGCCCCTCAATACTTGAGTCCCTATCCAGTGCCTCAATGTTAGCCGCAAGGCAAGAAAATACAAATGGAAAATCCCGGAATGGCGCAAACCGAGCCAAGGGGCTACACAATTGGCCAGATCGTACCAACAATATCGCGGGAGATCGTGGCTTCTTTTTTAATTTTTCTTTTTTGGTACACATAGTGTAGAGTCAGTACTCATTTTTGGCATATTACATTAAAACCACCGGGCTGCATGAATATGTCACTCCAGGCCCTAAAAAACTATATGTCAGGTTAGTGGTCATGAGTATCCACTTTGGTATGATCGCCCATACTACCCCGGCGAATGAGATTACCAGTAACAATACTCTAGAAAATACTTGGCATAGAGGACCGGCATCCGCTGGAATAGCCAAAGGAGAATCTCTCCAGCAATTTACAGTACAAGTTTCAAGATTATTCAACGTTGTACCCCATAAGAGAGCTGCCCAAACATACTTTGATTCCGGCTATTGAACTATTTGCTATATTGTTATCAGATTAGTGACATCACTGAATTCAGGCAAGTTGTATATTGTTGTGCCACATAGACACTAATTCACCAGACCGTTATCCTCGAATACGTCTTGTCTCAAACGGCCTTGTATATCCCCTGACTACTCACATGGCATTCTGGCCACACTTCTTGATGCCAAGTGGGGTCAGAGCTAACGCAGTTGCACCAATGGCTCGAAAACAGCACAGCTTTGGTGGATCCATCTGGAGGATGGCGGGTTGATATAGGTGTCATTCTGCGAGGCTCGACCAAAAAGTAAAGTGAGATGCAAAAAGTTTGAACGGCCCGCTTAACCGCCTACAATTAACTACTTACCGCCTTTCTCTAACTTACCAAATCCAGTACTGGAACCTATGCATGTCTAGTATCTACAAATTGAATTATGTCTCTTGAAAACACACAAGACATTATATGGGGTTAGATAACTGTTAAGCTAGATATTAAGCCCTAGATATATAGGCTCCGGGTACTGAATAATCCGGTTCACCTGTTTTCTGCGGCACCACGACCCACTCGCTTCTCCATGTGATCAGCTTTGTGGCATAAGCTGTGAAATAACCGCCGTCATAATTTTCCGGTGGTTTCCGGCAATATCCAGACCGTCGCCAAGAATTACATAGAATAATTCTTCGGGTGCTAGCCGTTCTTTCCCGGCTATTGTAATCCCATACTTTCACCCTTGCGTGTCCGCCTACGATGAGATACGCTATACAAGGATTTCTAGCGTGACACCAGCGCAATGGTTATAGTGGGAGGCAGGGTAAAGAATCGGTCGCCTGACTATGCTCGTGAATTGGCCTAATCTATGCCTATAGCCTTATTTTCAGCTTAGAAACCACTCCACTCAAGTGTCGATTTAGGGTTCTGGCCTATAACCGGCATGGGTTTTGAGGCAGCCTGAATAGACTTTGGTAGAACTTATCAGCGGTCCAACCTCCTATAATCCGACCCATCCCATTATCCATATGGGTAACCCGTTTTTGTAATCAGCACCAGACATGCAATCATGAAGCTGTCCACTAACTAAGATAATTTAACGTAAGTGGTCTGCTTAGTGATACTTCGTATTTAATGGCAGGCTTACTGAGGATGCGATTGAGCCAGGGATGATAATGGAGCCGTGGATGAAAGAAGAGGACCTGACTGCAATACTCCATAAGAGATACTAATGTATACTGTAAGTAGAATAAAGTATCAACTTGGTTGTCTTTTGCAAGAACGTCTATGATTTCTAATCTGTGTAATCGATATTACAACACCGCTGTTCATAATACCGCTAATTAACTAAATATATACGCATTGACGTCGTTGTCTAACTGCAGGTACACAATACCCCCGAGGAATACTACTTCGTCTTTACAAAGTGCTATACTCGGTATATATCCGCAATCCCTATTTAGCACTAGCTCCACAACTTTTGTACTTTCAGCTTGTTCATACTGCAACACTGCCGGAGAAGTTCCAAACAACGTTCAAACTTCATACGAAGTATGATTCCCATCAATGCGTCTATTTATCGTACACTGAGTGCCGTTTGACTTTTCTCTTGTGGTCTAGTGGCGTGTTTCGAGATCATCGAAACTGGAAAAAACGGCCTTGGCATGGGTATGTCATGCAGTACCATTGATGCCACGTCTTTATTATACTACATACAGCAACATATATATATATATAGTCTTACAATTCTTCAATTCAGCGTGTTTTTCGAGGGATGAAAACATCGGATTCCACAAAATACTTCACCACAATATGCATTGGACAGACGAACATAGTTGGGAGATTCTCGCCCAAGATACTACCGCACTATACCACTCGACCAAGAATTCGGAAGAGACGACGGGCCCCACCGTACAACAAAACAAGACACCACCTCAGGTCTCAGAAGAAATCCATCTGTAAGCGGAACAAACGCTATCGCGTAATGAAAGATCAAAACAACCCGATTCTAATCAAGGTACAGAATTCAGCTCCTAAGGCACATCAAAACATACAGGGGTTCTTGAATACATTTGTCAAGATAAGCTAATATCTGCATAGGAATCGATCACAGTGGTTTCCGGGCATTGGGGGAGACAAATTATATCCTTATCCAACCTTGGAATCCCCTGCCCGAGAAACGCGGGGCTGCATGAGGGTACGTTCATACTATCATATTGTGTCCTCTTATTTGTAAATGTTGTTGCAGTCGAATTTAACCCTTGATAACAGGAACCAACAAAGGAGTCGGGCGCTAGTCAATCAACAAAACGGTGTAGTGGTTAGCCACGGCGAGAGGAGTGATCAAAGGGCCAATGATCGTGCGTTTCTCAGCTCTATAGAACTGAATTCTATTGACAAAAGCTTAGGCGCCAACACGAAGACCGGTCATACTTCTCCTGAAAAATATAATGACTATACTGTCCCGAGTAAGGGAAGCAGGAATGATATCACATCCCAATGAGGCAGTCAGACAGGCACTCATAGATGGCGTAATGACGATGGACACAGATAAAGAAACACTCAATTGCAGATACTACAGCATTGAAAACTCTGGGGGTCTTAGTATTGGTGCATGGGCTCCTAAATTAAGTTTAATAGATAAAACGGCTAGGCCATTACGAATAAGCATGCCTGAGTTAAATGAGTTCGTATAATATAGTTGAGCGAGACAGTCCGCAAGCATACGATTGTGTGATTCCAACACTACACCGATAGAGCGTGTACAGTACCTACTGTGAATCCTACCTACACCCTATACGCTCTCCTTGTAATCATGTGCAGCAGCGTCGATGCCTTTTCAGTCTGCATCTCATTCTACTCTTATGTCTATGTGTGGCTAGCTAGTCCCCTGACTGATGTACTAAGTTTCTTTTATGTGTTTATCTAATACTTCTCATGATACTTTACGGGTTCTATTATGAGGTGTTCTCCTTGACATATGACACAGCGCACTACAGCCGCTGATATACGGAATAAACTGCAATTTTACAAGCGGTGTAAAGCCAAGAGGTTAGGAATATCAAATCCGCACTTAACTACGAAATGTACTTGATCCTTTAACTGTTTTAGAATGCTCCCATAGGCCTTGGCACCCCCCATGGTAGTCCACTGAGCTTGTCGCGGCAGACGGGCATTGAGTGAGATGCCACAAGATATATAACAGGGGTCATGAGGAACTGAAGATGTATGTAGAGCATCTAGAAGGCAGAAGTGAGCCCAACCCAGCCCCACGTAGGGCCGAATCCAGAAGCAGCCGGAGCACACAGAGCATCAAATGCATTCAAAGCGAAAATGAAACACAGATGCTGAGAAACGTAAGCCGCATTAGTGGGGTTTGCCTCCTGAAGGGAGAACAGGAAATAATATAATGGTCTAATTGAAGTTCCAAATCTTTGACTTAAGCCGTGTTGCGGTTCCAGTAGGCTCAGCTCAATTAGCTTAAGCAGTGAGAACTTTTATGACTTTTTGACTTGAGATCGGGAAATCACGCAACGATAATTATGCATGTGTAACGACTCTACAACGACGGCTCAGGTGGATTTCTGTCTCACTAATGATTGTTCGCGCAGATCAAAGCATAGTTCATATCTTGGTTATATATATATATATATATGCATCATTTTCTCTACTCAGCTAACGTTGATAATATATAATAATTTGAAAGTCCAAATTCGATGTTGATGGGGTCGAACTTTTGTTTCACTCTCATTCGCAGTAACATGCACCATTTAAAGAAAGTGAACGAGGCAAGCTATCCTCCTCACCGTCTATTCGCGAAATTCATACGGATAGCTTTTTTCTCCTAATGTACAAGATGCGCTCTTAAACTTACAGTCCTACACACTACACATCGACGAGGCTGAAGTAATAGTGTACTAGCTTGGGAATCAAAGTAGAGGACCAGCGATAGGAAAGACATGATTTGGCGGTCACGTGCAAGATTCTTGAAGCATTGGAGGGCAACGTTATTCAAAATTTATTCTGGTGGGCGTGGACTACTTGTATTCAGAAGAATCACTGCTTTCTCTTTTTCGTTATATATATCATTCCTTGCCAGAGCTATCGGGTTGCCCTCGTGAGACGGCGTGAATGCAAAATCATTCTAGGATTGCACGCCACGGGCCGGCGGTGGTATGGAAGAGAGATTGGCTTCGATATCATGTCGAATGTCTCCATCTAGGCCTTGGATGCTGATATTTTCCGGGCAGCCGATCGCGCTAGCAGCAAAGACCGGATTTTTGACTACACAGCTGCGCAACATGTTGCATGGAAGTTTACATCTGGCCTAGACCAGCACATGCATAAGCATACCACGGCAATCAGTCTTTACCACTTCATAACAGATGAAAGCGTAGCTTGTGCGTATTTACTTCCAACGTAGGTGTTCAGTTTTATCCGGCTGTTGCCAGACATGAATTTTCCGCCGAAACAGTTTGCCACTAGCATACAGTTAATGCCAAACATTCGACAACCTAGAGTTTGAACATCGGGGAACGGCCAATATCTACAAAGTACACTCTATATATGTAACACTTCTAGTTATGCTTGGTATTCATCGTTTAAAATTTGGTGGTGCTTTATCTTTTTCTTTCTTTTTTTTTTTTTTTGTTATGCGAAGTCTATTCGTTGCAATATTTGACGGGACATTTTTTCCTAGAATATAAATGGTCCAGAATTCAAGCGATGTCTAACTTCTTTTAGTCAGTCTGAGGCCGCAGAAGTCTCTCTATATACATGCTTCGGAACCATTTCTTTGCTCTGCGTGTACAAAACAAGTTATCAAAGCCACCCAGAAGAACAAAGCCAATACACGAGGATTACAGCACAAATTCGACCTTTAGTGATCGTCCATTTTGACACACCTGCTCATACCTTGGCGCCGGATTTATCTCATTTACCTAGATAGCTATCATTGCACCTAGTCATCACGACGAAGATTTTGACGGCCCCAATATCATCTCGTAAGTGTAAACCAAGCCCCTCAGGATCAGGATAACAGTGGCTTGTCGATGGGTTCGTTATCGCTCGACATCTTTATCGATGTGCACTGTTGAGGTAGCTAACATTGTTATATTTCTAAACCTATCTATTTGAACAGATTGTCTCATACGTACCTAGCATCCCCGATGATCTAAGCAAGTACATCGCTTTATGCGACATCCCGTATACACCTTCGTTGGGGGAATTGCACACGGACTTTTTTGTCTGCACAACATGAATGAACTCTCATG
>ML737330.1:0-10763 GCA_009193545.1 Aspergillus arachidicola | reverse complement strand
CTTGGCAGTCACGTGCCTTAAAAATCTAGATTTTCTAGATTTTTTCTAGATTTCTATATAGATCTAGATTATATATATATATATATAAAATATCAATTTCATATATATAGAAATGGTAGAGATATAGAGCTTTAAAAATCACTATACTAGGCCTAATTGGGTAAAGCGCGTGATTAATAAGCCGTACCTTACCTAACTAGGTTTAGTGTGTGGCTTGGCGGGGACCCGACGAGTTGGGTTGATCTAGATTGGCCTGGGTTCGGGTCGGGGGCGGGTTTTAGATCTAGAACCCGAAACCGCAGCGAGTTGGGGGCGGTTTCTAGATCTAGGACCCGAAACCGCAGCGAGTTGGGGGCGGTTTCTAGATCTAGGACCCGAAACCGACCCGAATACTACTCTATTAATAATAGAACACTGGAACTTTATATATTAATTATTTTAAAATTATTAATTAAAAGTAATTTAAACTATAAATATTCTTTTAATATATTATAATTTATTAATAATAGATCTATAAAGTATAATAGATTAATAGACTTTAAAAATACAGTATTAAAGAGTTTAAAACTATTTAGAATTATATAGTAGTTATTCTATAAAATATAATAAAATAAATTATTTAAAAACTGGAATTCTCTATATAATTCTAATCTAGATATATTTATATATTATATAAGCCAGCGGCTTACCAGCAGCTCGCTTGCAGTGTATATAGCTGCCTAAGGCAGCCGCTGTTACACCCTGGCGGAATTTACGACCCAGGCATATCTCTTAAGTTTAGTATATAACTAAACTCTTAATTAGATAGATTAACTTAATAAATTTTAACTGCAATTTCCTATTTGATGCTCGTTTTTGTTTCCTGTTAATTTTATCCACCAGCCTTTTTTTATAGTTATCTTGTTTAAGCTTGGAGTAGAACAACTACTCCGCAATAACGGGCACGAAATGAACAAGAAGTAAAATTCAGTAAACTAATGGCGAAAACCACCCGAATTGTATAGCCTAACAAACGAATTGAACATGTCCTCTATCTTACCTATAGATTGGACACTAGGCAGACGAAACCGTTGCTAGGTGGCCGATTAGCCATTTCTACGGTTGATTGCCGAAGATCAGATCTAGGCTCGCTTTTTCAGTGTTTTCCTGAGCTAGTAGAAAACTATCAGTACTTCATCCGGCATAATATCTGCTTGTACATACCCAACTTATGCGCTGCTGATAATTATCACGGTAATCTGGGTTCACTTCGAGCCGTTCTGTAAAGCGTAGTGTCAATCCTGCCACGGTAGTACCAGTCAAATAGGATATCTACTCACCTACTGCGACATGGAGAATCTCATCCTCCACTGGTTTGTCAATCAATCCTTGCAAGAACTGTTTCGATTTGGTATCGGTTCCGATCTGGTTGAGACTGTGTTTGACAGCTAAGCTTAGTTAGCAAGACTTCTTTCCACGTGTTAAGATGAAGATACCCTTCTTATCGTAGGTATGACCAGCAATCCATGTGGCACAGTCTTGGACCACATCGCGGAAGGTATCCATAGTCTCTGATCCTCCTTCTGGACATCCATCGGTGATGGTAATGATGAGGAGTGGCTCCGCCAGTGATTGGCCACTCCTGATGGGATCATATATATATGGATCAAGAACATTTGCTTTCAATTTCGTACCAAGCTCGGTCCCTTTTGCTGGCTTGAAATTAAAGTGATCAATCAATTTATCGGCTGGGATGTCATTGCCTCCGTTCTGGGAATTAATGAAGCGAAGGTCCGCCTTCTTCCTCGCCGGCTCCTTGAGTTTATTTATGACTTCGGCCATCTCTTTCACCACCGTCTTGAGATTATTCCATCTATCTTCCTTCTGTTCATTTACGGTAGGATCCATGGATCCACTGTCGTCTGCAGTATACACCAGTTAGCCATAACATCTTAGTTATCAGTGGAACGTCTATACCGCAATAGAAGATAGGCCGATATAAGGCAGCTATAGTCAATGTTGTGAGCTGTGAGGTCGACATAAAGATGTTCGCTGGATCATTTTGGAGTGCAACTGCATTTCGTGCCACCGCAGCCATGGTAGGACTATTGGCTGGATAGAAATCCTCCAGGCCGGTCTCCTCGACGAAATTTAACAGGACCAGCTTGAAATCATCCTCCGTTCTTGGTTCCTCAACGTCCTGTCATATTGTTAGAGTGTTGTACCTCGACCAGCTGATGTCACTGAGTTCCCTTTACCTTTTTCTGTGAAGGATCGGTCTGCTGGTTTGAATAGGTGGCAACGTCCTTGTACGCATCCTGGATAGCATCTTTGTACTGAGGAAAGAAGTTAAGTGCCAGCATCCCAGCGTTAGCCAAGACTTGTGATAATCCCGGCAGAAAGCTGCTTTGCTGGTCCTTTGGGAGGACCGCCTTGGAGATATTGGGGTTGGTGGATTGGCGGGCGAGATCGTTAGCTGTTTCTCCTCGATCGTTTTTCGCGGCCGCAGAGGCGCCCTTTTCAACCAACAGCTGAACCAATCTGGGGTCTCGAGCTTGTGTAATAGCCGCCATGAGTGGGGTTTCACTACCCCATTCTGGAAGGCTCTCATTCACATTCGCACCGTGCTCAATCAAGAGTTGGGCAATTCGGGCTCTATTCTCTTTGGCGAACGAGGCCAGGTAGAGAGGCGTTCTTCCGTCCCAAATCTTTGCGTTGGGATCGGCTCCGCTCTGCAAGAGGAGCTTGACAGCGCCAACATGGCCGTTTTTAACGGCCATGGAAAGTGCGGTGTTGCCACGTTCATCAATCACTTCAATGTCCACAATTTTCAAGTAATCCATGAGCGAGGTCCTAGTCAGGGTTCCATCCCTAGCCTCGGTCTGAAGCGACGCGGATGACATGTTCAAAGGAGGTTGTTCCTTGACGGATAATTGAAGTGAATGGGAAATGTGTCGAATATAAGGCAGATTGGGTAAAAGGTTTTCAACGTCACTGGAAGACTATGTTCTCTCAAAGTGGGACGATTTGGAGCATTATTTATCTCGGCGCCAGCTCCAGCCTCGGTCATGATTTTTATTCCTAAGCCAAGTAGTCTCTCCATAGATCTCATTTTTTCATCCACTGGTTGACGTTTTCGTTGAGTCGATGACGACTTTGTATGCTTCCAAGTCGGCTATTCGCCGGAACAGACACCCTTTGGCTGGCTGATTCAATATTGTATCAATCTGCATGCCCGCGAATGTGATTCCTTTTCGCTCTGGTCCCGTATTGGAATCGGCTTCGAGGAGTAACCGGCCAGGCCAGACGTATCTTGACGTCATCCTGGTGGAGTACCCTTTCTTGCGAAGTGGACGGTAACGCTACGGTATCTTCCCATAAGTGAATTGCAACGCTCAGTGATACCAAGACTGCCATAGCCATGCCTTAGATATCTCTGTTTCACTACTTGAAACGCTTGCATCATGAGATTGATCATAGGACTAGTGGTCCCAAGGCTCTCCTAAGTGTAGGACCCCGCTTGATGGATGATGCAACGTAGCAATGGTAGTTCCGTTCCTCGTCCATGAAAGCGTCACCACGATATTAACCTACGCTAGAACCGGTTGGCTGCAGAGATCGTTGCTGCTCCTTGTCTGTATCTGAATAATGATGTACCCGCTACATGGCACGTATGGGCTTAAGGCTAGGTACGATTGTGAGCGATTCGTATGACAAATTCAAGGTCTAGTGAAAATGAACAAAATGACAGAGTGGTATGTAGACCTGCCATTGTTATGACACCCAGATACTGAGATTGCATCACTCTCTTGCCTCATTACAATTCATTAATAGCATCGAATTTGCGTTGTAGAGTGGCATTCTTTAAAAGTCATGCTCAGTTATTCACTTTACTGGAAGGGTATCGGTGGAAAGATTAAAGTTATTATGCTATCCTTGTTTATTCCTGGTGGTAATCGTAGATGAGTTCCTACCAGTGACTAAACCAATCATCATCCTTCCGTTCTTTATTTCTAGCTCGACCTTAAGTTATATTTCCTTTGATTAGGACATTCGGGCAATATATATTATAAAAATGAGGCCAAACCAAGGACTCAGTGCCTGACAGGTTCGTCCCCTCCCAAGTAGTGAGGTTCGAAGTAAAGGATCTTCATTGATACTATGGCTGCTGTGGCTTGTGGTTCTTTCTTCCAAAAGGTTTCCTATGTGTAGCTTATCGGATGTCAAATAAAAATGTATTAATGTAACTCTCGCGGAAAAATAGTAGAATAGTCAAACTCCCGCGACTTGGCCATTAAGATGGACAGACGGCACATGGCGACGAACGCCATATGGTGAGATTCACATTTGCGTTCAAAAGCTCTTGATATAAACTACGAGGCCGCTGCCGCACTAGAAAAAAACACGAAAGAAGGAAAGAAAACAATCCGTATTGTATTGGTGCTCATATCGAGTAGCACGATAGGCCCATTGAAAGGTCACTCATCATGGGTACCCATTTGAAATTATCATAGGTAACATAGATAGCGTACCTGTTTCTCCTTCCTCCGGCTTTACCCCTCCATGTCTAAGGTTTTGACTTTTCTCTTCCGTTTTCTTTTACGGACAGAAAAAAAAGAAAAGAAGAGAAGAGAAACCCAGACCCATGATTCCACTCAATTTTAAATGCTCTTCCATACTTTTACCGTACCATCGGTAAAGGCAGACGCGAAGTGGTTAGTTCCTTTAGGTGAAAATGCAACGGCGTTGCTATTAACAACGCCCTGATGAAAGTCGATATCATCACCTTGAGTAAGCGACAAGAACCGAATATGTTTGTCGTAAGACGTCGATGCAAGCTGCCTGTTATCTGGAGAAAATGCAAGACCAACTACTGTGTCCGGTTGGGGAAAGTCTCGCTCGTGGTGTCCTGTCTCAACATTCCACAATTTCACCAGCTTGTCATTAGAACCAGAAGCGAGAAGGTTGGAAAACCCGTGCTGTGGAAACGCAACCGCCCTCACCTGGCCACTGTGGCCTTCGAGACTGCGGATAAAGGCTCCGGTCTTTCCGTCCCAGATTCGAATTGTCCGATCTTTGGACCCTGAAGCAAGATATTTGCCATCAGACGAGAATGCAACTGATAAAACATCACTGTTGTGTCCCTGAAGCTCCTGTGAGACTTTGGTTGACAGGTCCCAGAGCCGGACAGTAGTGTCTGCAGACCCAGAGGCGAATCTCAGGCCATCGGGAGAAAACGCAACGCTGTTGACATCTTTCTTATGATCGCCGAATGTATACTCTGCTCTCCCTGCCTGGACATTCAACAGAAACACTTTACCATCCAATGAATCGGCAACCAGAAGTTGCTTCCCATCTGGGGAGAATGCAACGCTGGAGATTTCCGCGCCGTCATCGTTCCACTGGTGGAGGGAACCAGAATTCTCCATGTCCCAAAATTTCACCTGTCCATCACTATCCCCGGATGCCAAAATCTTCCCGTCTGGCGAGAAAGCTACAGACGTGGCCTCTTCATCATGTTTCAGATTTCCTGCCAACAGCTCCCACCTTCTCTTCGGTTGGGTCATGCCCTCACGTAGCTGCTCCTCAAGCTCCTCAATCCTCCCCTCACGGATTTTAAGGGCGGCAGAATGCTTCGTCTCGAGTTCGTCAAGGCTGACTCTACATGCCTTCTTTTCTTTGAGAGCCGCAGCGGCTATTTGCTTCTGGCAGTCCGGCTCTGGATCTGGGTCTGGATTGCTGTCATCGGTGCCACTTTTGACGAGCCACATGTATTTCAGGGTATCGCCATCCTTTCGGCCCTTACCAGGCGTGTCACTCCAGTAACAGTGGCCCTGTTCGCTCAGCCAAGTGCTTGATACACACGAAGGTTCCTCGTGACACTTTTGGGCACATGCCAGAGCATTTCCCGCCGCAAACGGCCCTCTGCGATTTTTTTCCCCAGCGGCATCGCACATAAATGAATATTTGGCGTTGCCAATATATGCCGTGCCGCTAGACTGGGCAGAGCAGCAAGTCTGAAAGTTTGCAGCTCGATCATTGCTATTCGCTGCGAAGCAAGAGTTTGAAGCACGGACATATTGGAAGTGTCCAACTATGGCCGGTAACGCAAGGAGGATGGAATTTAAATGCATGGTATAAGTGTGGCAAGTGATATAGAGCCAGCTTGTCTCGGATAAATTCGGGAAACAACGTACAGTGGAATGCTATGACCTCCAACCATCAGTTGTTCAACTGGGTATGTTCAGTACTGTCATATATAAATACATCTCTTACGTCTGTTTGAAAACGGTGGATGACAATGTTACCTTATGCTAGACATTATTTGGCAGCTCTTCGTTATCGGGAACACGGGTACATCCTGGAATATTGATCCATCCGGATTTGCTTGGGATACGTATTGATGTCAGATGCCGTCATCGTCAAGGTGGACTTTGAATGTAGCATCGGATATAGTTTCTAGATCCTATCCTCACGTCCGGAAGCAATCCCACACCCTGCGAATGACGTTGTATCAGTTTGTGAGACATCTAAATCTAGGGCAAACTCATATTGTAGCACAAGATAATTGGATACCGTTAGGAATGGAATGTAACTTCATATTACTACTCCCCCCAGCCGCCACTTTTTAGAAATAAGTCAATGACGAAGACAAAAGATTTTTGGTTTCGATGGATGTGTGAAGTACCATTTGCGCTTGTCCACCGTTTTCGTTTCAACTTCTGCTAGGCCAAGTTTTGAATGTCTAGGTGCGACCAGAAAAGCGAATTCCTACGTCGACGACGACTTCTGCCGAACTGCCCTTCTATTACCTGTTCTCGTGCACGCCTTCTGAGATAATTCTCGACATAATACAAAAAGATAGTATGAAAATAAATTCACATTTACCATCCAGAAATCACCGGTCACTTATCAGCCGGCAAACATTAGTGTCTAGACTCTGGAAAGAATTGAACGACCATGATAGTAATGATAACGGTGAAAATAGTCAATTCATGCTCTGGAGTCTGAATAGACTTGAAAGGTTTATTTCTGCCCTGTATATTGATTGATAGATCGGCTGTCTGGTATTATGTGTCTGCTTCCATATTAATCCCAATTACTGGATGTACGACTATGGGTCATTATACATTAGAAACGATCAGTAAAACTAATTTTCGCACAGGGCTCCATTGCGAACTGTAGTACAGTATCTTATTTCCTTGTTCGCAAGGTACCTGGGCCGCGTGAGCAGTTCAATTGCATGAACTCTGGTTCACCAACCGCTCATTAAATTGATTATGGGTTAAGGGACTAGGTTATTCATATTGATGATGACTTAACTAGACCGCACTTCTCGACTCTGGCTAGGTACAGTTGTTGAGAATTCAAAGCACAAAGTATTCAACTTGAAGGCCCTATTCCTTTTTGACTATCACACGAGCCTGCCACGTAAGAGCGCTGCGAATCCATACACGGCAAGCAATATGAAAGGAAAAGAATCAAATCCGGAAAACCCGTTATAGGCGCCATTGAAGCACAGATCCACCAAGAATATCTGGTCTTTATATACCCAGCGACAAGGCCTTGTAAGGTCTTTATGGCAAACCATGTTCAGGCGGGCAAGGGAGAATACAAAGTTGCTCGCCAGGGATGTAGGGGATAAGCTCGCAATTCCCTGTGGACGGGTTGCGCCAATAGCCACCACCATACTGGGAGCAATCCTGAGGAACCTTGCAGTTTCCATTTCCGTCCGGAAGTTCTCCCGGGTTGCAGGGGTTTTCATAGACACACCCGCCTTTGTTATCAGGCTTTTTGCCTACTGGGCAGTTGTATATGACACACTGCGTGCCATTATACCTCGAGCCGATAGGGCAGCACCGGGTCTTTTTGGTAACAGGGTCGACCGAGAGATAAATTTGGTTGAGAAGGAATTTTTTCGTGTCCACATCATTCTGGTTTTCCAAGATTGGTTCCTGGAATTGGGCGCTAGCTGTGAGTGCGGCACTCAGAATCAGGCAAAGTGAGGAGACGCGCATTTTGTCCGATGTGGAATGCAGAGGACTGCAGAGGAGATTGCAAAAGAAAAACAGAAAAGGAGATATTGATTTAACTGGTGTGGGCAATATGCGGTAATGCAAGGAGAACTTATCGAACAGTTATATGCTCTCTGCCTTCGCCGTACCATACTGCTTTTGCGCTTGTTGTCATTTCTTGATTTCCCTGCTCCAATCCGAAGCCGAAGGCTCAAAGCGTCATAGACTTCGAAAGTAAATGTGCTGTAAGCTTTGGTTTGGTTAAGAGCGAAAACGTCAAATGTGGTATGACTTCGACTGTCAGCTCAATTTTCAAGTAAATATTTGTGATTCAATATGACCTGCCACTGCCAATCACCTTCGTGTCATAAAATGCATTTCCACCCAGTGGCTGTTCATGTCACATTCCTTCCGTCGTTCTCATCGATTATTGATACAGTAGTAGTGACAAGATATTCGGACGCTCGCAGAACATCCAGCTACTGGCCGTCAGACGCTAGAATCGTCTCCACATACCACACCAAGGACACATAGCTTTTCTTACTGGTCTGATCATGAGTCCCAAGTCTGGCTGTCGGCGGAATCAGGTATTTTTCATGCTTAAACAAATGAGATACTTGGACTTTGTGTATAAGGATAGACGGATTCACTAAGAATGCAGAGGCCGGGTTAGTCCAAGACCCATCTACCTCCAGGTTACATCGCGGTGTCACTCTCTTTTACTAGTAATTCCTGAAATTAATCGACTTTGGTTAACGGTAAAGTTTTGCCCACAGTCTAGCAGGGCTTCTGGCAACTGTATGGGGTCAAAGGCTTTCCAGAGTAGCAGCGATACAGACATTTTTTAAGGGAAGTATCGGAGAGACGAGAATCTTGCATCATAGACCTACCGTAATTCTATCTTTTGTGCTGCCCAACAAAGTTCAACATACCAGGAATTTCACCGGATTACGTATAGACCCAGCTTTATCCATTAACGTGAGTATTCAGACCTAAAGAATCATAGAGCATCAAGTGACCGGAAGCAACATCCATACTACGTCCCAACATGAGGTATCCAAGGCCCACCTTGTCAAGTAACACAGGCATTCCCAGAATGTTGGCCCGGCTATTTCAGCCAACTATTACCGTCCAATTCCGTTCCTCATCTGCATTCCTCAGCAAATGGACCGATAATCATTAGCATATGAGTTCAAGTCCCATAAGTCTTAGTTTCTTTTGCTAAATTGACTATTCCCTCAAGTCCCCACATACTTTTCGCCAGACCAGTGAGCGTAGAGGAGGCGATCGCAATTGTTCTTCAAATACGCAATGTGTGAAGATTTTCCCTAAACAAAAAGGATGTACTGAATCTGTGAGCAGTATAGCCCTGTTTTCATTAGCTCGAGGAACTTCTTTTGTTGGCTTAATTTTCACTTGTACTTTATGCACCAAATCAAAATTTCTACAACTTCGAGACAGGGGGTCACTCAAGTGCTGCAGGATCGGATTAGTTGGTCACTAAGACAGCTCCACCAGCCAGAGCCGGATGCCGACCCACATTTCCCACGTCTGTTCCTTGTAAGTTCAGGCGTGCCGACCCTAAGAATGCAAAGTCTGGTATGGTTAGTAACATGACCTATCAGTATTATCAACTTCCAGTAGGCTGTACTTTCTCTGCCTTACTAGTAATAGTCTCTACAGAGTGCGCAAATATACATGGCTCAGCAGTTGCTATTTGGGAACCAGCAAAACACGCAACCTATCAAAGAGCAGGGTCTCTTGTAGGATGTAGGTTAGTTATTATAATAGGTTGTCAAGTTCCTGTTTATTTTTGTGGGACTGAATAGGGTATGTGAAGACTGCGGTTAACTATCTGGCCAATTACGTTTACGCTTCAACTGGTCATATGATGGCACCGCCAAACTGGAATCAACCACGACTTCGACTCATTCCGCTAGCAAACGCTCGCAGAAATCAGGCATCTATTTACTTTGGTTGAAGAAAAGGATATCTTATCAGTTCACCTGCCATTTTTCTCGTATTTGGATGCCAGACAAGCATTCCCTTAACGAGATCCAGAAATGCTTCCCTCTTCTCTTTTTTAAGAAAGGAAACTGTGTTGCTGTTACGCCCGGGGCTTCGTCGTCAAATCTAAGACCAGTTAGTAGACCACGTTCCGAGGGTTACTATAGAACTGCCGTCAGCGTAAAAGTTAAAACTATTATTAATATAGAGATACATTTAATATAAGATTACTATTAATACTAGACTATTATTATTACAGGGCTGCAATTAATATAAGACTGCTATTAATATTAGACTTAAGTCTAAAGAGCCAGGCCTATTAAGTATATATATCTAATAGTTAAGAGAGTATAAATAAATTGAGACTAGTTATATTATTAAAAATAATTCTATAATAATAATTATAATTAATTATAAAAAACTAAACTAAGTATATAAATAAATATCTTTATATATTTTTAAGTATCTACTTCTATTATAACTCTTAGAGTAGTATTCGGGTCGGTTTCGGGTCCTAGATCTAGAAACCGCCCCCAACTCGCTGCGGTTTCGGGTCCTAGATCTAGAAACCGCCCCCAACTCGCTGCGGTTTCGGGTTCTAGATCTAAAACCCGCCCCCGACCCGAACCCAGGCCAATCTAGATCAACCCAACTCGTCGGGTCCCCGCCAAGCCACACACTAAACCTAGTTAGGTAAGGTACGGCTTATTAATCACGCGCTTTACCCAATTAGGCCTAGTATAGTGATTTTTAAAGCTCTAT
>ML737329.1:0-10976 GCA_009193545.1 Aspergillus arachidicola | reverse complement strand
GAAGCTGTCCTTGGAATGATCCCACGGCTGTAGTATGATGACTGTCACAGAGTACACGACAGTACGACTTGCTTTACAGGTAAACTGGGTCCGTACCCGAGAATATCCGGTACATGCCGTGAGGCCAAGCCAAGCTGAGGGAAGATATACTCAGTTTGGACACTGCGCAAAATCAGACTGACCAATACATCTTTTCTTTACCCACCACGGAAGCCACGGTGAAAATCATTCTCGGCTTGCGAGTATTGTATCTCTAAACTGCCAAGCATCACATTTGCTAGTTCCGACTTCCAGACGTCGAGAGATTGACATGCTACAGTATATAGCAGAGGTGATCGTCAAGTGTTACCTGGTTGCCATATGGTTATACAATCGCAACTACAGAACGAATAACGTGCATACTGCTTGAGAATAAATAACGTATGGGACGCAGCTATCATGTAGAGCTTATAAATAATTTCTCACATAGAGTGGTATACATGTTATCCATGAAACCTAAAGACTTTAAATGAGCTAGGATTCTTGCACCGTAAATATGCATCAGTCTGATAGACCTAACAGGCACTATCGGAGATATTACGCGTTTTGTGTGGGTTGGCTTTTCTATTGCTTGGTCCGATTTTCCATTCGCCGTTGTGCTCTCAATATCAGAAGGAAGGGGATATATGTATTGACCAGCTAGCGCGTGTAAAAATAGATGGGCCATACTCCAACAACGACCATCTCAGCAATGATCAGCCTATTATTATTATTATTTAATCAATTTTAACGTCCATATAGTTAGAGCCATTTGGCTATGACAGACACATGCGTATAGACAGTGGCCTAGACTACTGCCTCCAGGTTGCCCCTGGAGACTCTTCTAGCCCCCTCTATCCTTTGTGTGTTTCGTTCTGGTCCTTTTCCTCGCCCGAACAGCCTATCTGCCAGGGCCTTTGGGCTGTGCCCTCCTCGGTATTCATTGCCTGTTGGGTATCCACTAAGCGTAACCGCCCCCCTACGCGAACCCGGAACTGGTGTAGGGGGGCGGTTATATAAATTGCTTTTGTTGTTGTTGTTGTTGTTGTTGTTGTTGTTGTTGTTGTTGTTGTTGTTGTTGTTGTTGTTGTTGTTGTTGTTGTTGTTGTTGTTGTTGTTGTTGTTGTTGTTGTTGTTGTTGTTGTTGAAAATCTTCATTTTTGATGTTGCTGTGAGAGTAGAAACCGGACGTCAGGTGGGACCCGGTGTTAGGCATTCACCGACGGTATATTACTGCCTGTACTTCAGGTGACGGGAAAGTCTGTAGGTGGTGTCCGGTATTTACCAGGAGCCCTCCCTTGTGGCGATAACATCATACGGTTTACTAGGATGGGGAAGTCTTCCCCTTTTATTGTCCATATCATAGTATCTATAGAGTAAGAGGAATAATGGAAGTGCGAAAAGCAGTCTTTACTAATACTTCGGCGTAGTTCCCGTATTGTAGATGGTGGTGATGAGCTTGATGGTGGTGGTGATGGTGTTGTAATAATCTCAAGTCCTGGAGTAGCTTCTAAAGCCTCACGTAGAGGCTTTATTATCGGCTCTGAATTCAGAGGATATAGACCTCGTTTCTCAAAGGCATCCCTGATTGTACGTTGGTTGAAAGTTGCTGTACGAATAGGATGAATCTGTTTTAAGAAATCACTCTTATCGTCCATCTCAGCACCCTTTTGAGCGACCTCGTTATTTCTCTTGCGATAAAAGTGTTTATAGACTTGAAAAGGTTGTCCATCAAGAGGCTGCACAAGATGTGTTGTATGAGGAGGGAAACAATAAGGTATAATATAGTGTTGTCCACAGAACTGAAGAAATTCGTAGGTAAGATGGGACTTGTGGCCATCAAAAAGTAGTGATCGAACCTCTTTTTTAGAAAGACGACCCTATGGATGACGGTGGAAGTGTTGAATCCAGTCAAGACTAATCTTATCTGAAGTATAGTCTTTAGGAGATAGAGATGTACGATATTCACCAGGGATTTCTGCATTATGCCAGCTCTCCAGATGATATACACCTTTGAATATAAAGTATGGAGGAAGAACAAAACCATCTGCTGCAATACACTCTATTACAGATATCAGTTCCCCCATTTCTTTAGATGGATTCCCTCTTGCAGCTCGTACAGGCATAGTAGTCACAACTTTTTGAGACTTTCCCTGTCCCAGTTGGAAGCCCGTTTCATCAAAGTTGTATATATTTTTGGGAGGTATCTGCTTGATAAAGGGTTCTAAGCAGTCGAACCAGTGTTGAAGAACACCTATATCCTCTGCATCGAGACGATTTCTATCCCTTGGCTTCTGTTGAATAAGCTTAAACTCGTCTGGGAGGCGTTTAATAAAGTGATAGACCCAGTTCTTGTCAACTGTACGAGGTATCCCGTCAGTTGTATTCCGCTGCAGTATTTGGTTGGCACTCTGCTCAATCATTCCGGCTGTAGGAGGACAATATAGATTATCTAACTGACGGATCCAACGGATTAGTGTCTTTTCCTGTGAGTTATCAAGGGTCTTGGTTGAGATAAGACGTGTATTTCGAGTAGCTCGGCCATAAATACGTGCTCTGAGCCGATGACAAGGAACGTTAAATTGACGTGCCAACGCAGAGATATTTGGTTGTTTTTTTTTTTTTTTTTTTTTTTTTTTTTTTTTTTTTTTTTGGCTCTGAGCGGCTGTACAGGCCTGAGAGATTCGTATCTTTATATCAGAATAAGAATCAGGCATGGTGGTAGTAGATAAAATTACTGAATAGCTTCAAATTTTGCGTAGAGGTGGGAATTTGCGTTGAGGTGAGGCAGACCAACACGCCGAATGGCGGGTGGGTCTGCTGACCTAAGAGATGGCTACCGAGAATACCTAGGAGAGCCCATCATCGGGATATGAAGAGTGGCAACTAGATGCAATTCCCTCATCTTACTAATTGCAGAGTGATAAAAGATAAAATTTTTGACTGACCACGAAATGATTACTCGGCCGAATCCTAAGACAGGGGCGTTGGAGAACATGTGGAAACCCAATGGAAGCAGCTCAGTGAAAGATTACATTTCATCAAAGTCCTGGGAATCGGATTATCAGCAGTCGAGCCAACCTGGTCAATCCGGTCAGCCACATATCGGGAAGGCTCCAGTCCAGCCGAATGGGAAATCGACGGGAAATGAAGCAGATCGGCCCTCTAAGATGGGCCAGCAGCAGAATGCCGAGACAAGAGGAACAGACTCTCGTAAGATACTATACACTAACATTCAGAGGTGCAGGGGAAAACCCCAAGAATCAAGTGAACCAGAACCAACAGAACGTCCAATCCCAGCCATCAGCACTAGAGAATAGCCCTCCGAAAATTCACGTTAAGAGGAAATGACGCTAACGTCTTCTCTAAAGTTAAGCAGAATGCAGCTATTAGCCCGCAGTCGAATAGTGGTCTTGAAAATGCTTGGAACCCAGGTTTTGACAATGCTGAATCTGATCTGGATTACTAAAAAGAAGCTGAGCGTTGTTTCCCTCATTGGCTACTTGTCATCCGACAGATACTCTTGGATAGGTATACTCTGTTCCTCTCCAATGTCAGGTCTGACCTACACGATGGCATCATGGGATCTTGGATTGTTCTGGGGACCAGGAAACATTGGTTATCATGCGCAGAACTGAAATGCCGCTCAACTCCCGCGCCGTGCTGAAATAGCACCCCGCGTAAGATTCCAAGAGCTGTGGTCTGGTGTAGGTATTCTGTCTAGGCGGTGCGAAGGGGGCAGTTTGAAGGCTTCTTTAGCACTTCCCGCGCGGGTTATACTTAAGTCACTCTATTTCTCGCTATAAGAGAAAGATAACATATGTTACGGCGCAATGATTGTCCCGATGGTTTATCGGTGATTCCAAGTCTCATAGATTATACAGTAATACCGAAAGGCCCAATATTTCAAACGGCCTCCATTCTCGAGTTTCCAGTCGTTGGTCATGCCGAAGAAGACTCAAGGAGGGTGGAGCCTAGAATGAAACCCCTCTGCCACTGTCGCTGTCGCTGTCGCTGTTATACCAAGCGCACTCCGGCTTTATGCCTAGCGTTTGAACAGGGATGATTTCCTGCTTTACGTCATTATCCTAAGAAAGGGTAGTGCTTCACGAGGATTTTTTCACAGTTGTATCTCGTTATTCTATTATCACCTACCCTAGGAGATTCGCAACTCAGTATCAAGTTAATTTCATAAGAGCCAGCCAGGCCACTGATATTGTTTATTGCTGCGTTGGCAAGTCTTAGTATGAAATCCTATGTTTTCCCAAGCTCGGCTACCCATTCCAGCATCACCTCTGATGAATCAGCCTATGAGTACTGAACTTGCTAGTGACCTACACCATCCACTCTATAGCAGATGCGCGGGATATTGAAGGTACTCTAGCACTGAAGCTCGACAACTGTATGTCTGTTAATGGAGGAACCGACTGAATGTTAGATCTCCGGGTTTCTCTTACCGAGAGAGTAGAAAGCATAGTTATCAGCATTATCCCGAGCCTCCCGTGCACTCAATTGAGTAGCCGCATCATAGCCGTATGCCAGGTCTCTAGTAGCGGGATTGTATACAGCAGGAACATGGGTAAGCTCATGCAGAACGGTTGTGGCCTGGTCCACACTATCACATTCCCGAGTTAGGAGGGGATATTGAGAGTAGAACCGATCGCAGGTGATGATCTCATTCAGATAGCCCCGCGCATAAGCTACCGAGTCTGGGCCGCAGATGCCATAGGGATCACTACAGTGGTAGGTGACCAATCCTCCACCGCTAGCCTCCTTAGCAACAGCGCGAAACCGATCACTGACGATCATACGTTGCTGCCTATCTGTGGCCTTGAAAAACTCCTTGAAGCGGAGGTCATCGCCAGACTCTATCGTTTCCGCTGCCTTATTAGCAAGTCTGCTTGCAGTAGAGATTGCTCTGGCCAGAATATCCTTGGTTTGACTGCTACACCGAAAGTCTCTGCGCTGGTGGTTACTAGGAAGGGTCCTAGATACTCTTTCTGCCTCTAAGCCGTTAACCTCAAGCTGCAGTGTGTTTGACTGATAGGCTACATAGCCTGTAACATTGCCATTCGTAACAACTGGCACAGTACCCTCACTATGGATTAAAATAGGACCACCAGCAGTAAGGTCACTTGTAGAGGCTAGGTCGAATTCATCTTCCAAAGTTCCACCGGCGGGCAGTGAAGTAACAGATTCGTTCGTAAGACCGTCCGTACGGAAGCGAACAATCACTCCTTCAAACTCGATCTCCTCATCTATAACCGGACCCAAATGTCAATATCGTCTCTCAGCTCATCTCGGTGGAAAGCATACTCTCGCGGAAAATGGAAACTTTCTTGACCGGAGCAGAGTTCCCGAAGAAGTTCAAGTGGACAAAGGATATATCCTGACGGCCGGTGTTCTTAACAACTGCCTTGATACGAGTGTTGCCCATCCGGCTCAAGGTAACATCGAGAATAGGGGACAGCCGAGAGCTCACCGCACACTCGATGGTGAAGGGCAGAACAAAAAAGGCCGGAGAGAAGAGTCTCATATTGGTTCGATTGCTAACGAGAGATACTACGATCCCAATACCTACCTTGAGGAAGATTGAGATACCGTTCTTATTTATGTGCACATCCAAGGCTTTAAAGTCATATAATGGTAAGTCATGGTTGTATTGTGATCTCAATGGAAAAGCTAACTGCGTGTACACCTTTGTTGTGTACAGGTACACTGGAACAGCAATAGCCATAATGGGAAAATGGTGTGATGTTCCCCATTAGTGTATGAGACCACCTTTAGTCACGGATTTGGACGCTTCATCAAGTGGAGTGGCATGGCGTCAAGTCATCTCATCCCACTAATACCCCACTCTGAGAGCCACAAAATAGTATTCTTTCACAGTCTGGAACGTGCATCAGGTGCGCACAAATTACACCCAGGATCGATCTTCTATCATTCACTGCTTAACACCATACATTATAGTGCGGCAGTGTCTTCTGCACACCTATAGGATTCAGAACAAGTCTAGCACCGACTCTGGGAAAAGCAAGGATAAGTGACGCAGTGGCCACTATGTTCTACATATATTAAGTGATATTTAGGCTAACGTAATAAAATTATTTTTGTGGCATAATCTTTATCCTTCGTGTCGTGTAACGCTGAGTCCGAAGAGTGTGCGAAGTACTTACTACCAATGTAAGGGCCATTTCAGTGTTTACTCTTTCGACTATTGGAAGCAAGGCCATCACTAGCTCGAAAGACTGCATTTCGGTATAAACCCTAATTTAACGAATGGGACGCCGAGTAAATGTATAGCGTCGAATACGCAATTGGAGCAGTGTGATAATGTCCGACAAACCTTTTTGCTGCTGTGCTGGCTCTGTCTGCCGATTTGATAGGTACAGCTTCATGTAAATAGCATTTTCTTTCAAAGAGAACTGGGGTTTCTGTGTTAGATTGCTCTTTCCAAGATAGTCTACCTAGTAAGGGGTTCCCCCCTACATAACCTCTCATACGTAGCCAATAGTCCCTTATTACAATCTAACAATGGCCTCCTTCGATACCGTTACTTCTTTACATACCTATTCAAGACACGCAACACCAAACAAGCGGTATCGTTCCCTACTTATTGTTATCCGGTCTTGAAAAAGGATAGAAATAAAAAAATGCAAAATGGAAGAATGTACATATCTTACGAGCGTTTGTATTTTAATGCAAAGCATTCATTTTTAGATATGTACATGTCAAACAACGTTCAGGACCTTATCTAAGTTTCCCAGCTACACCACAGGGAGTAATGTACGACAAACCTCCAGGCGTCTAGTCCTTAATATTCCATTCGTAAAGTTGTACTCCACGCTATTACTAGCAGCAGCAGCAGTAGAAATAGTGATCAAGGTCATGGTCTATATCAAGCCTTAGTGCGACAAAAACCCTCATTAGGGGCTCTGAGTCTATTGTACATGCGTGGCCTTGAGGGCTAAACTTGTTCAAAAGTCTCAGTGGTTAATAGGGGATGGTGCTCTGATAGACTATTGCTTCAAGCCTCAAGAGGGCGGCCCTTCAAAGGCGCACCCGTCAGACACTGCCAGTCCGGTTCACCACTTACCCAGATATAGCTAGCTAGGTTGGTGGGGATTGGCGCGACCCTGTTTTCATCTCCCTTTCAACCGGTTCACTTTATTTAGACTCTTAGTAGTAGACCAAGCAGTCAAGAAGCTCAGTGCCTAAAACGCCTCATACAATCAGGAAGTTGATAAAATCCGAAGCTTAAAGGCTGCTTAAAGATCAGTCTTGCAGCCCCGATTCGCCTATCAAAACAAATCTAAATCAACTAAAGGCGCCGAACAAGCAGTAGATGATGTAACAATCTATGAATATCACCTTGTGCAATATCAAGCTGTATATGGAAAGCAGATTGAAAAGCGAAAAAGCTCTACTTAAAGGCTAACTTTTAAAGACGGCATATCATTATCTGAAGTCCGATTCCTTATAGAGCGCTGAATTCAGACAGATGAATACTGAATCGGCTCGTAAGCGCGCACCATGCAAATGGTCCAGCTGTGATACATAGAGCCATAAAACCACGCACTGTCCGAATAGACAGAACTGCTCATTTCTATACAGAAGTCTGAATTCATGACGGTTCGATCATTTTAAATTTCTATGGCGGATGGAGCGCAGGGTGACGTGACCAGTCATCGTTCCACACAGATTGGCCGAATGACTTAAGGTACATCTGTGGAAGATCAATTACTCGGCTCGTGCGCCATTTTGATTAAGCTAATAATGCTAGATACAGCAATGATTCAGAGAAAAAAACAAACGAAAGAAAGAAAGAAAGAAAGCAAGAAAGAAAGCAAGACAAGACAAGACAAGACAAGACAAGACAAGACAAGACAAGACAAGACAAGACAAGACAAGACAAGACAAGACAAGACAAGACAAGACAAGACAAGAAAAGAAAAGAAAAGAAAAGAAAATATTAGTTTTCGTATTCTTGTGCTTAATAATCCTTTTGAAACTCTTATATAATCTTGTCTGCCGCAGGCTTGCATTTTTTTCAGGTAATCTAGCACTGGATGGTTGAGTGGAACGCTGCGACTTGAATCTTGGCCAGTCGCGGCGGCGGTCTAACTGACTTACAGGGAACAATCGCGCTTCTTGGCGGGCGGAATGACAATAAGGAGAAACACGCCGACAGATTGGAATGGACAGTAACTCGCTCAGAAAAATACAAAGTAAAAATTTTTTTTTTCCTTCTGCTTCTGCTTACTGTAATATATCTGCAAACTTACTGTACCAAACATCATATATAACTTGGTTTGTGTTACCGACTCCGACCGATCTCCCAATAGTATCATGTTTGACTTGTAGACCCTCTGCGATTACATTCTGTGTACCTCCATTGGAGCTTTAAGAAGGCCACCGAGTACCTCATTTTATTGATCTTTTATTCTAGCTTGAAGACCTGTGAAGCAGACTTTTAAAGAACTTTCAAGATCTGTGCCGTATTAATGCATCCGCGTGAATGGTGCGCTACATGATAGGGGCTAGCCACCTAGTAAACAGGCCGCTATAGAATTCAAGTTAGCAACGTATTTCCAAGTTGCTAGCTCATTAAAATAGCGGTAACCAATGCCGTTAGGCTGAGCGATCAAGGGGTATGATTCGTCCAGGTAAGAAGATGATATCCGTTAATATCCGAAACCTATATAATACCAGGCTAAGATGTAATACCAACGTACTATCCTCCGCCCTAGTTGTAAGGTTTGAACTGGTGTGACTTTCTATCGTTTTCTCATCCATGCCGAGGCAAGCCCACGCAGAGGACGCATTGGAATACTTACCTTGGCGCTAATTCATAGATGTTTCATCTTTGTCATCTATCTAACCTTTCCAGATAGGGCTAGTTAACTGAAGTAATTACGTGAAGAAGAGAGTAACTTACCTAAATCAGACCTAGTCGAAGTCACCTTAGATTGCGCAAGCTCGTCGGGCTCTATGAATCAGTCCTCCCAGATGTAGAAATGGCAGGCCAACGATCCTGCAGTATATTGAACTGTATGGGCTTGAACGTGGGCATAAAGATAAGGCAATTAATTACCTAGTGATACGGGATACAATACACATATAACCATAGAGGATGTTCTGTCTATCCTTCTCAAAGCAAAACGGTCAAGCTCACGTAGTCAGGCCGAATGTACCTCTACACTTGTGGTTCTTTTCTCCCCATCTTTATTCCATTCACATCTATAAACCCCTGGCGACTATCTCAAGACCCTGCCTAGGTATGTGTCTCCCATAGCTAACGCCTCTACAGGGACGTTGAACGTGATGCATAATAGTAGTAATGATTTGTGTCGATAAGTGTGAAAGAAAACATCTTCTGAATATCAGTTCTGGTAGTTCGACTTACCTATCACCAACACAAGGCATACCGCTTCCAGTTGGAGCGTTATTGAACTAGATTACTTAAATGGAACTACCAATAACAGAATCAATGATACGGATCCCAACAAAGCGTAAATACCTTGATAAGAGTGTATATATATATCTTCTGCGCTCGCATAGCCAGCTGCACCCCGATCTGGAATTTGCCCGCCGGTGTAATGGTCAATGTCTTTCCAACCCATGGAGAACAGAGGGGACCTCGGTGAATCAGGCATCTGGCTAGCCCGGGCAGCTCAACGCCTAAAACGCCTCATACAGTTAAGCAGTTAAAGAAGTCAGAATCTACGCTTAAAAAGCTGCTTAAAAATCGATCTCGCAGTCCTGATTCGCCTATCAAAACCAGTTTAAATCAACTGATTAAAGGTGCCGAACGAGCTATGAATGATGTGACGATTACTTAAGCATCAATTAGAGCAATATCAGGCCGCGTACGAAAAGCAGCTTAAAAAGCGAAAGCGCTCTACTAAATAGATTATTTTTGAAGAAGGTATATCAGTATCTGAAGCCCGAATTCTTATTGAGCGCCGAAATCAGGCAGATGAAGCCATACAGGCAGAGAGACCTCTGCCTACTGAATCGGCTCCTAGGCGCGCTCCATCTAAATGTTTTGGTTGTGGTGTACAGGGTCATAAAATTACGCACTGCCCGAATCGATAGAACTACCCATTTTTATATAGAAGTCTAAATTCATGGTGTTTTGATCATTTAATTTTTTTTATGGCGGGTGGTGCGCAGGGTGCTTACCGATTACGTACGAGACTTTCTTACAAAGTTGGAAATTGGTAGGCCTATGAGAGAAGCCATGCTACATTGATAGCCGGTGATATCCGTCAGAACCGGTAAAGAATTTAGTATGAAAATCAATTACGCGAAACACCTTTGTTAAGATATTAGACTATTACAGCCTGTTGGTAGTTGTTGTACCGTGTAACCAGCATGCAGTGATTCAACAAATGGGAGGTTTCACCACTATACATTACAATTGCTTTTGAAACAGGCCAAGAAATCAAAGTTGTATAATATTCTTCATTTAATACAAACTTATATACCATCTAGTGGTTTGGAACGCTCGGCAGCTGAAAATGTTATATGTTAACCTAACCTAGCCATACGCCAGTCTAGACCCGCGAGCTGCCGGTGTTACCCGACCTTTGGGCACAGAGCATTTTGTATAGAATTAGAGGTGACCCGTTAGTGTGCCAAAAACGTTATAGATAATATACAGTAAGATAAGACATAAGCTCGTGTGGAATATGCCTTACAACGTCAATTTTCTATACTTTCCCATCTCGTTTCTCTTACCGTTTCTGGCTTGAGAGGTAAATTTTTTCCAAATGGCTTGGCAATATGCTCTGTTCGCCCGCTGATATCGGCACATATGTCAGCATAGCACAGTTGTTCTCCTAGATTCTAAAGATATAATTATTTTCAGCAAAATCTTTTCTGGTACGCCGGGAATACCCTGTGATATTCTTCTTCATTTGTGTTTAGCTCAAGAAGGCATATTAACGTTTTTC
>ML737328.1:0-11005 GCA_009193545.1 Aspergillus arachidicola | reverse complement strand
ATATCGAAAGCCTCAAAATAAACGGAAATCACAGAAAAGAGTCCGATATAATGGGCCACTAACTGTATATGATGCAAAACGCCATATTGCGGATCGTACAGAGGACGAAAGACTGCAGGGCCTCAGGCAGATCAGGAAAGCGAGAACTTTAGGACACGATAAACCACCACAACAGGGAGATATAGGAGATCTGCCTAGTACAGAGGCTAGCCAGATGGATAAGGAAGGTCCTAAGTTACCCTTTTGGATAGATACTCAAGGCGATGTTGTATAGGAATCTGAATAGCTTCAAATTTATCGTTGACATGGGAATTATCGTTGGGGTGGGGCTGCTGAATAAGAGACGGCTAGGCCAAGAAGTTTATTAATTATCTGTTTGTAAATCAAACCAATTCGGAGAATAACAGCAATCGAAGAAGCTTCTTCAACGTACTTTCTTCCTTTTATAGTCATCTTAGATTATGAGAAGTTTGAGGCACTGAATTGGTAGACCTACTACTAGGTCTACTGCCAGAAGGGGTTGTTTGCAGCTTAATATTAAGCTGGGATAGTACACGCTCAGGAACAAAAGAATTTAGACCAGTAGCTGAGCAACCGCTGCAGAAGTTACTAGTAGTGTAGATTTGACTCTTTCCTGAGGAAAGGCTTCAAGGAAGTCAAGTTTGTCGATATGATTAAAGTTCAGTCTCATTTTATCCTCTATCAGCCACACGTACGCGCATTTTGGGGGCCCAAAACTACCTACATCAAGCGGGCTAAAATACGTGAGGTAAATAATCGGGCATATAAAGAGTTATAGTATTATTTTAGATACACATATGATCAAATAGAGGGGTTAAATGACTGCCGTAACCGTCGAGTATTAAAAGGCGATATCGACTAGCAGCCCGGATAGTAGTAGTAGTAGTAGTAGTAGTAGAGTTAAGGATGATGCTCTACAACCACATATATTGTTTACCATCGTGTGATGCCTTGGTGGTTTAGTATTTGAACTATATAGAATATATATAACTATTTCAATGATCCCGAAAGGGCGCAGGTAGACAGATCTGCCTACCCCGACGATTTACACTATATGAAGCCTCTGCAACAACAATCTCATTTTGATCACTAATATCCTTCATAATTTTTGGATTTGAAGGTATAGGGATCTTATTCTGGCCTTTAGCAGCCTGAGTCATATCATTTTGAAGCTGTAGGTTAGCCTTTTTGGTAAGCTTTTCTTCTTCCTTTTGGTACTGCTTCTCAACGTTTGCCTGCTGACGTATCTTCTTATTTAAAGCTCGGATTCTCTTGCGTTCTTCCAAAATAAGCTGTTTTTCTTTCGTTTCCTGTTCTCTATGAAGCCTTCTATCTTGCTTAGCAGGTTTATCACATTGTATAGCTTCATCTTTCCGAGCTTGAAGATCCCGAGCTTCTTGAATCTTTTTAGGCGAGTGAAAGATGGCATTGCCACCTTCTAAACTACATAAATCAAATGAAAGTGGTTTCCCACGCTGATGTTTCTTCTGTTCATACTTCGGAGCCTTTTCAAGACCCGAGCAACCCTTAAAGGACATTAACAGCTGATCCTTCGCAGAATTCCAACAGTGGTAGTACAAGCCTCCATAGTCCCTGAGGCGAGATTAATAAAATATCGATTGAGAGAACTCGAGGACAGGGTGTATCAGCATATAGTCCAACCATGTGTCGTCACTCCTTGATTCAATTGAGAAAAGCAAAACAAGGCAAGAAGGAACCACTATGGTGGCCTACACCCAGTAGTCGTATTCACGCTGTGCGCTAAGACGGAGGCACTCGAGCTGGACCTCACTCTCACTGCCAACACCATCTTACCAGGGAACCTATATAGCTATCAATAAACATATAAATATACAACAATATGTGGTATGTGATAGAAAATCCAGTAGATCTGCAAACAGAGCTATTACTAAAGGTAACCAATACATAAAGCGCCCAAAGTATCCAAAACCAGGTGAATGACATCCAGGTACTGTAATACAGTCTTCTAATGGGATCTATATATTTGCTGGCCGAGATAGCCTAAAGATTAATGCGTGGCACTGGACAGACGCATTGCTTACTGTCCTATCAGTTGATTCTTCTTTATTTCTGGTGCCTAAAATGGCATGACTATTACAGTTGTAATAATATTGTCAAGCATTCAGGGTTTTTGATGTCGGTGGCTGCACAGTCAAAGCATCTGTCACTGTGCGACCGTAGCCATGTCAAATACTTAAATTCTTGTGATACTTTTAAGGTAGCCTTGATGGAGCAGCTCCACTCTGTGGCACTTCTTGTAGATCCCGTTGCCTGCCGGGTCATGGCCCTGCTTACTCGCGTGTGTGTGGAGGGCCGTTGTGACCTCCTATCTTCTACAGTGAGTCGGCGACCCTCTGTTTCTCACATAGCATACCGCTACTTGCAACCACAGCTGAATCAAGGATGTTTTTTCTATGACGTTATACAAGCCAGTCAATACTTGCAAAATTCCGTAGAGGAATCTGGACCAAAAAACACTGGATAACTCCATATTTGAAACACTTTATAAAAACATACTCAATATAGGATCAGCCGGTGTGCCTTGGTAGTAGGTGTGCGGGTATTCCTGTATACGACGAGTTCGTCGACCTTCCAGCGAGGATCGACCAAGTAGATGTGGCTACTACGTGGATAAGGACGTGGGTCAGTGCCAACAAGGGGCACGTTGATTGGATCGTTGTGTTACTGCAGCTCCATGGGTGCTCTGACCCTGGTAATTTAATCCTCAGCCAGCCCCAGGTAGGAAATGATACACAGACAGAACAAAATGCGCGTGCGGTTTAATATAGCACGTGACGCAAACCAGAGACGGCCATTATTGATAGGTAAAGATTTGTGGGTAAGAAGAGTATGTTTATCAATGAAAGAAGTATTTAGAATATGAGCCGAAGAGAATTATCTCGTTCGGCAAGGTTTGTAGACCCATGATCCTAGTTTCTTTGCACCAGTCGAAGCCTTACCAGCCTTAGTCAATGATGTCTATGATGAGCATGGGCGAGCTTCTATTGCAGAAGGCCGGTCCCAAATTTTAACTGCAGATCTAGTTTGATCGAAGCACACCCAAACCGTGGCCAACTATTTTTATACATCGAGAAGTCGGTATATCATGTGACCTTGGCACATTGTTGCTCTATTCTGCCCCCGCCTCGATCCTTTGTAATTCACTTATTGGAGGTAGGTTTCAATAGCTGTATATAGACCAAGATATGCTGGCCACCGCAATATCTATCTTCATAGGCCTTTTATTTCTGTCTTGGTCGCCCAGGCCTGCCATGATGCCCGGCTGGGCTCCATAATTGGCTCGGCTACTCACTTCAACCCTTTCTAGTTGCTCTCAGCAATTCATGGTCCAACTTTAAATTTCACCAATATTTCTTAATTCTCACCGTGGCAGAGCTGATGGCTTGGAGCGTGCGTTACCAGTAGAGCCCCTGCTGACGGGTCCAGGTTCGAGATACACTAGATACGTCCTCGGATTGGCTGATTAGTACTACCGCATTCAGAATGCGGATCCTGAGCCGTTTGCGTCATTTTGTACTCGCCGTATCATTTCCACCATTAGAAGAAAGTGTATTGGGAGGTATATAAAGCGAATGACAAGCGCTCAGTATCGCCGAGCCGAGCATTATTAAACCAGAACCCAAGACCATATACCGATCTTTTATTTAGCTTGGTCAAGATGCCTCGAGGTTTGTGATTCCATCCACTCACTTGATCTTCCATTCCCACATGTTAACCAGAGATTCGACGGAAGACACTCAGCAGCCTACCGAACATAAGGTGTCCCACCTCGAGAAAATCCTCGACCACTATCACCACCAAAAGAATGGGAATGGGAACCAGGCCCCCAAGGACAAGCCTCATGGGGGCGAGGACGGCCTACGGTCCGAACTGAAGAAAGGCGAGGCAGCCTGCAAGCAGTACTTCAAACAGGACGAGCAACTCGAACAAGAGGGTCAGACCTATGGAGGCTTGATGTGATTCTCTTGCCTTTGCGCAGTGCTATTTGTTTTCTTAGGGCTTCACCTTCACCAATTACCAGGGAATATTACCAGGAGATTCTGCTACCATACAGACTGCACTTTGTTTTGTTGACGTAATAACTTCATAATCCGGTAAAGAGAGTCATATTAAGGGGGCCGGTCAACCCTTCCAGTTTCTACGCGAGACTATATTTTTAAATGCTACATTTTTGAGAAGGATTAAACATTCCGACAATTAGGAATTTTATGGTCTATTGTACTACAGCCAGAGCATATTAGTGGAGTTTGTACGTGGTAGTCTTCTCCGTACGAGCTGTATTTGCTGACAATGGATTAGCAAAATTCACCCTTTCTATAACTCTCGGACTTCCCGCCCCAGCACCTAAGATAATTTGCCTTGTAGAGCATTTTTTCACACTAAACATTCTATCATGCGTAGCATGTAGTTCCATGACTTCTTGTCTTGGAATACTAGTTGCACTTAAAGCTATTTCACACTCCTCTCTAGACGAGTTGAGCTTTTTTTTTTTTTTTTTTTTTTTTTTTTTTTTTTTTTTTTTTTTTTTTTTTTTTTTTTGCTCTAAGCATTTTTCTAACGTACCTCCCTGTCTTCGCAATCGCTTTAGGCTATGAGGCACTTGACATACTAATTACTCAACTTACTACTATGTCTGCTACCTGGTTATCTTGCCAAAACTTGATATCTTAAGTCGACAACGCACGCACTTTGGATCGAAACGCATAAGACAGATAAGCCCGACATGCCTATGACTGTAGCCCGCTCTTTAAGACATAGTCTCCTTTTCCTATGTCTTGTATTAATTCGTGGCTGCAAATTGTGGTTCCTAGCACATCAGATAACTACCTTTCTGTGATATAACGCCTTTAAAATCCGATCTGCCTTCTAATACACATTACAATGGCCCAGATACCAAATACGCATATATTGGACTGCGTAGAAGGGTGCAAGTCAACGAACCTACTAACCTGACAGCCACCTAGCCAATTTTATTTCAAAGGTATTGTATATCCTAACCAGCAAAATTAAGACCATAACTAACGTCTCAGCGAGCCTGTAATTCTCCTACTCAACAATAGGCACTGATATTGGATATGTTGTCGGATGAGGCAAGCGAGAAGTTGGACGCCAAGATGGGACTGATGAGTATATTCAGAGTAACAGCCTCGCACGTGATGGAGAGGTTGCAATTGCTCCCTTACGCTTGCGACGCCCCGCTCCAATTCAAGACCCGCCCAGTCGCTTCTTGATAAATGTAACAGCACTTTTCACGTCGAAAGAGTAGTCTAAATGTGTTATACCTTTGAGCACGTTGAGCGGGCTGGAAGACTTTTCTGTCTTATAAATGAAGTCCTTGTCATGACAGAAAGATCTCACCTTCCGTGCATCCATTGTGTCCATTTTTTGTCCATCAAATAGATCCCCAAACATAACCTAGCAGGCGTTGAGCAACAATATGGAGCCTGGCTTTTTGAAAGAAAAAAAAATATACGACGGCTTTTGTCATATTAGTCTCAGGCACGGTCACACTGCGAGCAGCACGGTGGATCAACCGAGCTCCCTGGCTATTATGTAGGGGAAGATGAATTTGTGTCACCACGTGCACTACTATCGATGATATGCTAAGTGACAGAACGGAGGCCGTTATCTGTATCCAAAAAGCACGACCGCTAAATTGGGACATCGTTTAAAGGAGCGTCGAACAAGGGCAGCAGGGAGACTAGCTCCCGCTGCATCTCCCCTTTCGAGGTATCCGCCAAGGTTTGCTGGGTATGCCACTCCTTGCACTGCTGTGCTGCTCTCTACAAGTTCATGTGCTAGAACCTTCTCCAGCTCAGGTCCAACCAGACCCTCTCTATATTTCCAGGTTCAAATATACTACGTGCAAATACCATAATGACCCTCTTGCAGGTGGTCTCGCCGAAGAGGTCGTTCCTACTCTGATGCTCGACAGCTAGACCAGGTCGTATCAAGGGAGAGCGTGCCCATACGGAATGATAAACAAGTAGCGAGAGAAAAGTCTCAAGTGACAGTACCATGTTGCCGGCCAATCTCAAATCTTCGTAGTATATACCGATGCCAGTATAAACGTTGCCAGGGTGATGGGTTTAATATACTGTCTGATGATCGAGATGGCTATGGACAGTGGACCACCGTGGGTGACTCGGTCCTATGAGGAGATTAAGACCGAGAGACCGTATCTTCCGGCTCCATACTCTTCACTTTCTGATGCAGCACACATTCTGCTAGCACTCACCGAATCTACTGCCATTATGAGCTGGATTTTGAGTCTAGGTTTGGTTCCGTAGCCTTGGTCAAGGCCTGGTTGCTAAGAGTCCCTCTTCACTCAATTGTATACAATATACAAGACGAATGTTCATCTTCTGTGACATCATTATCCGTATATATATAGCCGATATAGCATAGAAGACTAGATTATGATCGGGGTATTTGCTTAGAGCGGTCATTAAGGGGGAGGGGTAAATCTATATTCAGAGGCCGTAGCTTCGCGGCCGAAGTCACCTGAGAAGGGAAAATTCAAGGAGACCCATCCTAATTACCAGCCTGGGAAGTAAAACAGTTATTCAGAGTGGTAAATGCCACTCCATTCATGCATAAAATGTGGCCAAGGAGCCTAATACAAGCATCTCAGTATGCCAGCATTCTCCCAGTAAATTTATCCTTGACTGGGGCTGGGAAATACCGGATATCGTAGGAAGCCTTTTGGTTCGCGGGATGCGCATCACCTGAAACGACAGCTCATAATATACCGTCGGTGATTGCCTAACACCCGTCCGCCCCCCATCTGATACCCAATTTTACTCTCATTTAGGTTAACCGAACGAGGTTTTGAACATGTCGAATAATCCGATTTGGTAGTACATGGTGAGTACACCGTCCCCACGGGTTTCCGATAATATTCTGCCCATGGCCAATCATTAAAAATTAAAAGTTGTTGGCGCTTTTCTGCTAGTAAATTAAATGCAGAAACCTCTAAGAGTAATGTAGTGCCAGCAAGCACTGTAATGCTATATTCGTCCAATTGCAGCCTCTAACTATAAATAATGGAATACTTGGGTGAGGAAGAAGCTGAAGCCACATTGTCACTTAGCTAGACCTCAAATAAGGAAGAGGTTTGTATGGACCCTTATGTATAGCTTTCCATACCTTATTGTCCGACACGCTGTCTCGCCGTCCGCCTTTATAATGTGAGAAGTTCAATGTAACCCCGCGATATATTATGCATTTTTAACACACTTCTATTCCGCCTCCAACGTTAGGGATTCTGTATCACTATATGCTCCTTCTGGGCAACCAAGAACACTGGATATCTCCCTGTGATAGGTTTCACTTCGTTTATTACTGTGTCTTCCACTTCCGTGAACCTGACGAACAACATGAATTCGACATCAACTACGATTGGGAGACCAAGAAACCGTCAATTGTGAGACTGTACCGTGATGAAAACTGGACTCTCAGGAGAGTTTTGAACGAGGTTAGAACCCACAGCTTTGATCCTAGGTCAGTCAGTATATTGTTACCGAGTTTTATTCTACTATGGCTTATTATGATGTTCCAAAGAAAAAAGTTGTATAGCTATATTCTCTTCTAATAGCAAATAGCGAAGCACAATTAAGACGTCGGCTGAAGAAATGGGGTGTAACAAAGGCTACCCGTCTGTCAAGGAGATATAATTGGAAAGGGGATTTTAATCGAGAGTCACCAGGTCGACAAGCGTCAATTGCGCTGGGGAATGTTGGTCCCACGCTGGATGTCGGGACACAGCGGATGACTCACGTGTACGTGCAAAATGATCCGACTATGTACGCCTTGGATGTGACGCAATATAAGCCTTCGTGTGTTCCGCCCTGGAGTGCGGATACGAATTGCTTTGCAATGAATCCCACCACCAATCCAGGTTGGTATTATGTCTATCGCTCGGTTGGCACTCAAACCCAGGGCACAATGCAGCATGCCAGGCACATATATCCTGGGCACAGCTCATTCTCTACAGAGCCGGTTTATCAAACAACCCAGGAAAAAGCTGCCATAGCCGCGTATACTGAGGGATGAGTTAAATTTATAGCATTGCAGCACTTATTTTATAAGACCTGCCAGACCTACTCTCCTTTCTTCATGATGGGCTTTTACATTGATCATATTAGTTTCTGTAGATCTAGAGCCCGAAAGATAGCTGCTTCCATGGTTCTATCTTGTAGGAACTAGAAACTATTATGCTCTTCTTCAGCTCATGGTATTTCCAAATGCCTCGTCAATTTGTATAGCGAGGTCTTTATTATCCCACGTAATTACAATACCAAGCCTACCGTCTAACCCGAGTTTCTCTTCTGGAAGTAAATGCGAACTCTGTGGCGATCTTATGCCCGCGGACATCTGCTGTATACAACCTAGTCTACACTTACCAATACAGAGCATCTTTATAGCTGCTAACCCCTATGGCAGTCGAACTGTCTCTAATTCCCTTTACCGAAAGAGATCTTTTGACTTGTTCGCAGATTGGTACCTGGTGATTTTACACTGTAGGCGCTCAAAGCCCCCCGTTTCGCAACCACATGTATGTCCTCACAATGATAAAGAGCGCGTTGTATGTAAAGCTTCGGTATTTTATCAAGGACCCAAGCTTCTTACTTAGAATAGATGGCCGGAAAATACGTTAGAATCCACATCCTGGTGCAATTCGCTGTATGACAACAAGACTTCTTCTTTGATTGTGCTGGACTTGGTGCCCGTACCTTTTGGAGGATAATAGTGCCTAACAAGCTTGGGATTAGCTATCAAACGTTAGGTTGGACTAGTTCCAGGCACTACATCAAGCAACGTTCGGTCAGGGCGTTTTCAATGATATTACAACACCGCCAATCCAGCAGGAAGCCTGGGATGTAAAAGTTACATCAATCGAAATTAGATCAAGGACAAAGAATGAGTAATTAATAATCGGTGTGTATAATGAGTAAGGTAAATCGTAACACCGCTGGATCTGACCGTGCTATCCACTCGCTAGTCCTTTAATTACCAAAGTAAATATCTTCGAAGTTTGAGAAAGCCGCAGTTCGATTAAATCAACAATGGTAAGAAAGGTTTGAACCGACTTTTTCGCCGTTAATATTATCAGACAGCGTTGGTCTGCTACGACCGTGATCACGATTAGGTCGGGACGGGGTAGGACAGTGGGGTCACGAACGTTGTCTCAGTTTACTTTCAGGCGAGAAGTAGTTCTGTGTGTCTCATTGGAACTGACCTAACATGACTTTGTTACTGTATAGAGGTTAGGTTAGTTAGCCCAATAGGCAATCAATCGAATCTAGGTCCCCTGGAGCCCCTGGGCTATCGAATCTCGGTCTGGAGTAATCTCGAAGAGTTCTGTGGAGAAAACTTCTTTCTTTGACCGTGGATTCTTCAGACGTTGATATTACCCAAGCCGCCCCATGTAGAAACTTTAGACTTGGATATAGCGCATGAGAGGATGCGAAAATTTGCGTCCTATATTTTTTGGCGGTAAATAACAATGAGACATGTAGAAATGTGTCAATACAGATCTGTTTTCTTGCCTTCTTGTATAAGCATAATTGGAAAGAAAACACGTTATCGATTTGCGCGCCATTTACAGAGGGTCCTTCAGCGGGCCTAGGAACTAAGGGGGTAACATTATGAGGCTAGAAAGAGAGAAAGCTCTAGAGAGACAGCCAGCTCTGCGATCAGTTGCCTGTTTTGAGGGCCAGCTATAGGGTGGAGCACTTGCATAATACAAGAATCAATTGACTTTTAGTCTTCAGCATTCTACGAAGCTTTGCCTCTGCTAAGACTGATGACCTTTGAGCTAGATACTTTTCATTATTAAAAAGGGCACGTCCATGACAGTGCTGCACTAGCCAATGTACGGAACGTGCTTAATGTATAAGAATAGACGTTCATGAAACCGTATAGAGTGAGAGACCTTGTGTCCCGAAACAGTGATGTCCGTGAAATTTCTTCAGGGATAGCTGTATGGAAAGTACATGCCACACCTTTGTGGATTGTGTCTTAAAGCCAATAATACCGTAGACCAAATACATTTACGCCATACCACTCCTTTCCCCCAAACCTGTCTTTTGCCATGGTGTTCTTCGTAGCTACAGTTGGTGAATCAATCGCATGAGACAGGTTGCACCCCAACATGCGCATAACTTCTTTCTAAGATAGGCTCCAGATTTCCATCTGATACATGAGCAATTGCCACACTGTTTTCTTGGCGTCCAAATAGCTTGTGTCGTGACTTTTGTTCGCAACAAATGTAACTCTTGGAATGCCAGGCCAAGAAAAATGTTAAGAGTCGGTGGGGCATCCAGCCTGTCACCTACTAAGGCCTCCAGAGATTTCAATGTTGTAGTTTCTGCGATTGAGTGTTTCTTTATCTGTGCATCGTCATTATGCCATCCATGAATGCGTATCTGACTGCCTCATTAGGATGTGATATGATTTTTGCTTCCCTTACTCAGGACAGTATGCCCATTGTGTTTTTCAGGCGAAGTATGACCGCTCTTCGAGTTGGGGCCTAAGGTTTTGTCAATAGAATTCTATTCTATAGAGCTGAGAAACGCACGATTATTGGCTCTTGGATCACTGCTCTCGCCGTGGCTAACCACTACACCGTTTTGTTGATTGACTAGCGCCGACTCCTTTGTTGGTTCCTGTTATCGAGGGATAAATCCGATTGTATGAGCAATTGCAAATAAAAGGACATAATATGATAGTATGAACGTACCCCCATGAAGTCCCTCGTTTCTCGGGCAGTGGATTCCAAGGTTGGATAAGGATATAGTGTGTCTCCCTCCAGTGCCTGAAAACCACCGTGATTGATTTCTATGCAGATATTAGCCTATCTTGACAAGCTTATTCATGAACTCCTGCATGACTTTATGTACCTTAGGAACTGAATACTGTACCTTGATTGTGATCGGGT
>ML737327.1:0-11070 GCA_009193545.1 Aspergillus arachidicola | reverse complement strand
TGCCAAAGATATAATTATAACTAACTATATTATAGTATACACCAGCCCGGGGTATAGTTACGACTAATCTCGTTGTAGTATATACTAGCCGGGGGTATGGTTACGATTAACTAGGGCAGCTACCCAGTATCCTTAATCTCTATATTTATATTACGGGCCCTATTTAATAATTAGTAATAACTTTTAGTAGGGTAGGCTCTCTAGTTCTGTATCTATATCTATTATTATTTTTAGTTACTAGAAGCCCCTAGAGTTCTAAAATAATCTATTCTATAGAAAATAAACTAAATTACTACTCTAGAGATGGCCAGTTAGTAGTTTATATTAGAAATAATTAAATTAATACTATTTTAGATACTATACTATTAAAAAAATAAAAATATTAAGAACTATTTTTTCTACTTATAGATAATCTAGATATATTACTAAATAAATAATCTAGTATTATTACGCCCGGGGCTTTATTATTAAGTCTAAGACCAGTTAATAGACTATATTCCGAGGGATTACTTATTTAAAGTTGTATTTTAATTTACGTTGTAAATAGATTGCGGTCTTAGTTAAATAGGGGTTACTACGGGACTACTGTCGATACAAGACTACTATTATTATAGAGATACTGTTAGTACTAGACTATAGTCGTCACGGGGTTATAGTTAATATAAGACTATTGTCGATACTAGACTTAAGTCTAAAGGGCCAGGCCTACTAGATATATATATCTAATAGTTATAAAAATATAAATAAATTAAGACTAGTTATACTACTAAAGATAACTCTATAATAATAATTATAATTAATTATAAAGAATTAAACTAAGTATATAAATAAGTATCTTTATATATTCTTCTTTATTTTATTACTACTACGATACTTTGTATTAGTAATATATTATATTTTATCAGTGACATGAGCTTATTATATTACTGATATATTTAGTTATATTACTACTATAATATACGTGACTTTATTAATATAATAGCTGATATCGGCGTATATAGCCCTTTCTGAATAACTACTGGATAAATAATTTGTTGGGTACCGGCTGCTCTAGAATCGGCTATTATTATTTTATTATTATTCTGCCTTGTATATCCGTCTTTAATAAGATATACTAGACAAGAGTCTATAATAAATATCTATTTAACTATATATTTTTAAATAGCTTTTCTAGAGTTTAGAATCTAAGAACTAAAAGATAATATAAATTTTTTATTTCTTTAAAATTTAAAATATAGATCAGCTCTAACTAGATAGTACTAAGTACTTAGAAAATAGTACTTTTTAATAATATATTTTAATTTTCTAGAAAGAGTTATTTTATAGTACTAAAAAAAGACTTCTATAAGCTACTTTAGCAGTATTTCTTTAACTAGATTATATATTATATAAAGAAAAACTAGTATAAACTTTATATTCTAAATTATAAGAAAGCTTATATAAGAAATATAGAATATTAATAAAAGATTATAGACTACTATATTTTATACTATAAGCCTAGCTACCTAGTATCTTTTATATATAGATAATCCGAAATATAGTAGTCCGAAATATAGTAGAAAAATAATTTTTAGCCAGTATTTTAGACTATTAAATTTTATACTATAAGCCCAGCTACCTAGTGTCTTTTATATATAGAGATAGTCTAAAATTTAGTAGTTAAAAATATAATAGAAAAATAATTTTTAGCCGGTATTTTAGACTACTATATTTTAGACTAGTAAATTTTATACTATAAGCCCGGCTGTCCAGTATCTTTTATATATATAAATAGTTTAAAATATAGTAGTCTAAAATATAGTAGTCGAAAATTCAGTAGTTAAAAATATAATAGAAAAATAATTTTTCTCCGGTATTTTAGACCACTGAATTTTATACTATAAGTCTAGCTGCCTAGTGTCTTTTATATATAGAGATAGTCCAAAATTTAGTAGTTGAAAATATAATAGAAAAATAATTTTTAGCTGGTATTTTAGACTACTATATTTTAGACTACTATATTTTATATTATTAGTCTAGCTACACAGTATCTTTGTATATATAGATAGTCTAAAATATAGTAGTCCAAAATTTAGTAGTCAAAAATATAGTAGAAAAATGATTTTTGGCCGGTATTTTAGACTACTAAATTTCGTGCTATAAGCCGGACTGCCCAGTATCTTTTATATATAGATAGTCTGAAATATAGTAGTCTAAAATATAGTAGGAAAATAATTTTTGGCCGGTATTTTAGACTACTGAATTTTGTGCTATAAGCCTGGATGCCTAGTATCTTTTATATATAGATAGTCTAAAATATAGTAGTTTAAAATACAGTAGTCCGAAATATAGCAGGAAAATAATTTTTACCCGAAATTTTAGACTACTAAATTTTATACTATAAGCCCGGCTGTCCAGTATCTTTTATATATATAGATAGTCCGAAATTTAGTAGTTAAAAATATAGCAGAAAAATAATTTTCGTCCGGTATTTAAGACTACTGTATTTTATATTTTAAGTCTAGCTGCCCAGTATCTTTTATATATATAGATAGTCTGAAATATAGTAGTCTAAAATTTAGTAGTCGAAAATACAGTAGAAAAATAATTTTTGGCCGGTATTTTAGACTACTGAATTTTAGACTACTGTATTTCAGACTACTGTATAAGATATCTAAACTTAGAATCCTAGAATCTATAAGTATCTATAACTTATAGAGTCTTTTAAATAAATAAATAATATCTTGTAATATAAAATATATAGTTATATAAATAATATATACTTTAAAATTAGCTTTTAAATTCTATCTTATAGATCTTTAAGTATTCTATATAAAAATATATATTTCTCTCTCTACTATTTATAATATATAGTATTAAGTATTAATCTTTTATCTTTATATACTATAATATTAATATCTATTAAATATCTTTTAATAAAAAAGAAACTATAATTTATTTAGCTATAGACTTCTCAGGTCTCTGTATTTCTATAAAATTTATAGTAATATTTAAGCTTATATACTAATTTAATAAGCTATAGTTAGTAGTGTATATAGCAGCCGCTAATTCTGCCTATCTAGACCGCCCTGTTATTATACTAGAAAGCTGAATTATATACAATATCTCTCCTGGATCCTATTTATAGATAACTGACTGGCCACTGGCTTTGTAATTACTCTAGTCCAGAAGGGGTGGAAAAAGATAGTACATTCGGTTTGGGGTGCGGCCCGTTTAGCGGGCGGGCCGGTTTAGGGTCAACGTATATTCGTCTTAAATTTCCTATATAGACTTGTAATTCCCCCCCCTATTTAATTAGGCTTAGAATTGGTCAGACTCCTTAGATATCTTTTAAATATCGACTGTCTAGTTTATAATATATTAATTGCTTGGGAAAATATATTATAGTTAGTATAAGTTTTATTGGAAGATTATATTAGGATTGGCTACTACTAGCAGAATTCCCGACTACTTAGCTTTACCGCCCCGACTATATATTTAAGATTTATAGTATTTATTTATTATTTACTGTAGTACTTAGAGGTAATTTCTATATATTATAAATTTAATAAAATCTTATTATAATTACCCGATTTTATTACTATTAAATTACTTTCGAAACTATAGACTATCTGATTTTTCAGAAACTGGATAGACTGTCTATTATTATTTATAAAGTATATTAATATAGAGTATAGCCTAATAAGATTATCTATTATTTAACCGGTTAAATCTATTAAAAATTCTATGTCGAGGCGGTTTAGATCTAAAAAGTAATTTAGTAATAGAAGAGAATTACTGGATAGATAGATAAGATTATAATTCTTTATAGAATAGATTAGGCGTTGGCTGGATTATCTATCTACTTTAATAGGCTACTGTGTCGCTGTAACTATCCCTAATACTAATATATTAATTAAAGTATTAAGAGTATACAGCAGTACTGGCGCCAGATCTATTACTGATCCTAAAATCTCTGTTAGGGGCGGGTGACCCGTGAGTAGTAGATATAGAGAGAGACCGAGCTGCGATAGTTATATATTTTAGTCTACTGTTAGCAGATTTTTCTATCCTGTAAAGGGTCCTATTATATCTATATCTACGGGGGCAAGACAGAGCTGTATATTTCTGTTTAGACTAAGTAAATAGACGTAGCTATTACTGCTGTATAGTAGACTGTTAAGAATACCTAGATCTATACTTAATTAAATTATAGAAAGAATATATACAATACTAATCTATAGTTATAAGTAATCTAGTAGATATAGTATTTACAGGATTTTATTACCCTGGATAATTTCTACTTTTTGCGGGTACTGGTCGAGATACTGTTATCTAATAGTACCGATTCTATAGAGTAGTAGATACGACGGATTTAAAAAGTAATAGAGGATATAGTTTGGAAAAGCTAGTAGATAATTTAATACACAGGCCAAGCTATTTATATAGAGACTATTTAGTTTAAGAAAGAATAGATACTGTATCGTTTATTATAGATATATATAGATACGGATAGTATAGCTAAATATATTCAGCTATAACAGTAGATTTTAGTATTTATTATCTGTATATAGATACTACAAGAGAAAAAGTATTCTGTATATAGGATAATTCTCTAGTAGTAGAAGAAATAGCAGCGGTTATAGCAGGCTATATTAGATCTAGTTATTAGTTTATATCTTGTTAATAAAGAAGTAGATACGAATATAGATAAGAATACTAAGAATAATACTAAAGACGCTATCTAGTAGTAGCGGATAAGTAAAATTAAATAGGCGTGTTTAGTATTTTATATTAAGCTACTGAACTAGATATACTATATATAGAAATACAAGAGTATATTAATATACACTATAACAGTATTAGAATAGAGGAAATTTAGCTAATACGACTCCGAGAGCTATCTACTAATTTTATTATGAGTGATTAAGATAATATAGTTTATAATTATCTAGTAGGCGCTATAACTGGACCCCGATATACTGTAGATTATTGAGATATAGTAGTAGCCGTAGAAATATATAGAATAGATATTATAAAGTACTATTAATAATATTGATTCTGTATACAGCAGCGAGAATAAATCTAAATCTGTTTAATTCTAATCTATATTATCTCCTATATCTTTTATATACAGCCAGAATCCCCCGTCCTGGATAGAATAGAGCCAGTATCTATTACGGAAGATATTTTAAGAGTAGATAATATATATAGTCAGCTAGTTAATAATCCGCGGGATATATACCTCTATAGAGATATTATAGGACTGGCGGATATATAGCTTATAGATCTATTATAATATAACCGCCCCCGGCTATATAATATAGATACAGCCCGATTAGTTACTGTACTAGTATATTTAGTTTACTATAAATAATTTCTGGGGTTTTGTATATAGGATGACAGCAGTTATATAGTAGATATTAAATCAGGAGCTGTTATTTAGTTAGACCCTAGTTATCCTGTAGTATATATTATATAATAACTCTACCTAGGGGGCCGTGAAATAGAGCTTTTTAAAGGACTCCCGGATACGATAACTGGTTAAGAGATCTATCTAGCTACTAGAGCGAGTACGGGCCGAGCTGAATATATAGAAGGTTTTTATCTATTGCCGCCAGTCTATACAGTTCTAGTCTAAGTTAGTAATATAGTATTTACAGCGGATAGCCTAATTTAAAAAGAAACTGGCTGTACTGATATATATAATTAGGAGCCAACCGAGTTATACTCTAGAACTGCTCAGTTTACAGTATATTAATACTGAAACTAATCGGCGGTATAATATATTTATTAAGGACGGGATAATTATATTAGTATTGGTATATTATAAAGAGTTTTATATAAGCAACAATATTAAGATTATCTATTAATATATACCGCGGGAGATAGGGGAGCTTATTATATAGTATTTATAATTAATATTACTGTTTATCTAGCAGCTGGAGATATAGTATTACTAGATAATACAGCTATTAGAGTTAATATTAGAATTAATATACCAATCTCTATTTAGATTAATATCGCTGTTTTTATAAGGTCCTAATCCCGGTACACAGCGGGTATAGATATCTAATTAATTATAGGAGGCGTTAAAGCGCGAGACTAAGATATAGTTATATTATATAATTAGTATCTAGGTGTACCGCGATATCGCTATCGGGATTAATCGGCGGTAGATATAGCCGAGCAGCCAGTTCTCTAGTAATATCCGGGAGGGGCGGGAGATAGCCCCGGCGGTATTAGATATAGATACTGAGAAGTAGATAGATAAGGTACAGTGGTTAAAGTATATTATAGATTTATAGACGGTATATTTATTATATATAGCGGGGATAGTGTATAGACAGGAAATTATAGAATAAGCGGGGACGACAGCCTACCGCTAGTAGATATTCTAGTTATTTAGTATAGACTAGTATTAGTTTTTAAAATTCTAATCGGTAGATAATAGTGTTAATACCCCTGCTAATATTTATAAATATAAACAGGCGCCGTGGGAAGAGACGGCGGATAAAAAGTAAATTATATAGCAGTACCGGTTAAATACTATAGATATAATACAGATATTGTAGTAGATAACCGGTAACAAGACTATACAGCTTTATAGAGTACAGGCCGCGGTATTACAGACTATTTAAGATAAGAAGAGCCCTGTAGTAGCAGTAATATAGACTAGTAGAGGAAAAAGTATACTGTTTATATTACCGGTGTTTATAGAGTCCAGCGGGACTATAATTATAGTTATACTATTAATATTATTACGTGGAGATATAATATAATAGTACCAGATATTAGATATTTTATATATATTATAGAAGAGCTGTTAACTACCGGATAAGACTACAATTATACTGGTAACTCCGGAATCTATAGTTATAGAGGATTTCTATATATTTATTAACCGGCTGAAGTAGATATAGTGGTTAGACTAGATTATTATTAACAAGTACTATATAGTATTAAATAACCAGCGGGATTTCCGGTCTAAATTATACCAGCTAGAACGGTTAAATTATATACGGATATAGATAGTATTATTAACAGCTATATTACCTCCTATATTAAAGGAAATATTGTTCTAGTAAATAGAGTATTAGGCCGATTAGATATATATATTACAGGATTAGACTAGCTATCTAAATATAGTATACCGTATATAGTATATACTCGGCGGATTAATATAGTTTATCAGCGAGCCTGTACTAGTATTTATCTAGTAGTAAATACAGTAGACAGGACTAGATAAGATAATTATTTATATAAATATAATTCGGCAGGTTATAGAACTAGTATAGAAATTAGAATATAAGATATATTACAGCTAGTAGATTAACAAGCTATCTATTTTATAGAGATTAATATAGAGTCAGATATAGATAATTACAGCCACGAGTATATTAGATATAGAAGTAGATATTCCTAATATCCAGTATATTATCTATATTGGGATACCCTGAATATTATTAGATTATATATAGAAAAGTAGACGTGCTGGATAAGATAAACAGGCCAGCGAGGCGATTATTATTCAACTGGGTAGACGGGTAGAGAGAGATGAGATAGTAGAGAATTATATAGAGGTAGTTCCAGGGGTCGGATACCAATAATATATATTAGATAAATATTTAGATAGTACAGTAAATAGATACAAGCGATAATATTATCAGGACGAGAATACAGAGGAGATATAGTATAATAGATATAATCTTAATTAGCGGGTGCTATCTATAGATAATACTAGAGATTCTACTTATAAAGACTATCTAGCTTATCTAGCCTATCCAGTCTATCCAGCTTATTTAGAGTATTCAGAATTTATAGGGTATTCAGGGTATATAGACTATATAAATTATAATTCCCCTAGTAATAAATCGATTGTATTCTAGATCCTGTTGATTTCTATCGCGGAACAGCAGCGGCAGCGGGTCTAGATATAACAGTAGGCCGCCTCCGATATCTAGCAGCGGATACAGAATACCGATTAGTGGCTGGATAAGAAGCTGATTGAGCAGGATACCCCCTAGTAACAGCGGACGTGTTATATTTATATAATCTAGGGCTATAACTAGAATAAGTATAATTTATATTTATATTAAGGTCTAGTAAGCCAGACAGCCTGGAAATAGATACTATTTATATAATCGCTTAAAATCTAGTATTCTCTATACTGTGTATACTGGGGGTATAGAATACTGTAGAGTATATACCCCCGGTAGAAAATATAGGACTGGCTAAACTATAAATATCGCGATATAATAATCCCGATAATAGCCGTAATACTGTACAGACCGTAGATATTATAGATATAGCCACTGTAGGCGCGTCGACTACAGGTATTTAGGGTCGATTAGCAGGATTTACCATAGGTAAAACAGTTTTTAGGCCAGGCTACCACCGAGGCCAAGGGCCAGCACAGTCAGTTATTTACATTGTTTTACTAATTACAGCGGATATATATCGAGATCGAGCGGCGCCAGCGGCATTGCTATAGTTAAGATAGAAATAGAAATATATATATATATATATATAGGGTATAAGACAGCAGATATATATAATATATAATAGACAGTATAGATATATATAGTAAGATTATACAGGCCAGAGAGCAGTTAGTTTATAGAGACCAGAGGTTATTTAGCTGGCAGAGACTAGAGTAGAGTGGCATAACCTAACCGCTGTAACCTAGCCATAACCTAACCTAAACGACCCCGGTTAGGTTAAGGTACAAAAATTCCTTAACCGGCCCCGGTTAGGTTAGGTTACGGTTAATCAATCTCTTAACCACGGTTAACCGTAGTCTAACCGTAGGTTAACTGTAAGTTGATCTATAATTAATATATAACAATTTCACAACATTTATTATATTTTGTTTAATTTATTTTATATACAGACCAATTATCAGTTGTAATTAATAGTTTATTATTTCATTGTAGAATTATATTAGGGATAGTCAGGCAATTTTTTAAAAAAAAAAAAAAAAAAAAAAATAAGCTTTCTAGATTCTGACCATAGATAAAAAGCTAGGTAATACTATTCTTTGTACTGCCCTGGACGTCGATTATAATATTGTAAGCTATAAGATATATAAGTATCTATCTGCTCTTGAGTACGTGTAAGATTAGAGACAGGTAGAAAAGATTCTACAGTTTAGTTAACCAATGTAGAACTGTCCTCCGGCTCTGGGCTATTCTTAAGATTATCTATATTCTCTATATTACTGATGTAGATTATATTCTTTATATTATTATCTTACCTATTATTAATTAAAAAAACGATATCCTCGGTATCTATATTATCCAAGATATTTTTATACTCTTCGCGGATTATAAATCAGTCGGTATATATCTAAAGCATTATTGCTTTAATTATATTGGAATATAGACGGCTTCGGCGGTAATAGCAGATATCTCGAGTACTGTTAAATAAATGCTTAACACCGACACTATTTATTACAACGGCTAGAAAATCCCGTGCTATATAATAAAGAATAGGGAAGTTATCCCGACGGGATTTCCAGTAGATAAGGATATCGGTTGGGCCGGTTATATCTAAGTTAAATACTGATCAGTATTGTTAAACAGGGAGAAGAGCAATATACTCTCAAGGTCAAGATAGGTCTTAAGTTCCTTGTACACCTCTGAGGAGGGTGACTACTTTCGCTGTTTAGAGTAATAGAAAAAGGCTTTGTCTAGACTTAAGATCGGGCCTGAGACTGCCGACTATATATTAATATTAGGATTGTTATAACAGTAGAGATTAAATACTTTTTTAAAGACCTGTCGGTACTTATAGGACCAGTCGGTGTCGTTATCAAGCCAGGGGCCTTTTTTAAATGTCTTAAGCTTTGATATCGGGTCCAGGATTGTTGTAATTATATAGATATAGCCCTCAGCCTAGTAGATTCGCCGATAATATTTTCGAAGTTTTTAATAAGCATCTCTAAGACTATCAAGAATCTGTTGCTTCCAGGGTGCTCGCTTTCTTATAAGACAATCAATTAATATATCTAGATAGTTAAATAGATTATTGTAGATATTGTATACCTTATATACAGTAGGCCCTTGGTTGTCCGAGAGATAGGTTATAAAAAGATAGAATGGAAACAGAAGCTCTATCAGATATTCAAGCTGTCTCTACTCAACAGGTGTCGGCTGAAGATAAGAGATATTACTGCTATCCCAATACTGAATAAAGCTTTTAATCGGCTGACGAAGCTTCAAAGCACGGCGTATTATAAGATAGATTGAGTTCTATCGGGTCTTGTAGTTAAGAAGTAAAAGAATTACTAACTCAATATCACATTCCTGAGAGAATTGAAATTATTCCTGATATTAAGGACTAGTATTAACAAATTTAGCAATCTTCTAAATCTAGAAATTAATTAGAATATAATTACTAGTAATATAGAGTATTCTAAGAAAGCCTTTTTTTCAGAGCCCTTTAAGCCTATAGTTAGAAGCTCTGGGTAACTAACCTTTTTAATTATTTATATAATGCCTTGATAGGCTGCTAAAGTCTCTTCTCTATTTTCCTAGTTATATTAAATCTCATTGTTCAGTGCCTTAAGTAAGAGTTTTCGAAGTAAAGTAGTAGCAGTAAGCTGAATTATATGGGCGAGACAGGGGATATAATACTGGATTTTAATAATCTTTAGTAGTTTATAATTAGTAAGTATATCTTGAAGTTAGGGTAGCTGTGCCTTTAGCTTTGCCGTGAGGATAGAAAATATTATTCTATTATTACTTATATTGTCGGTCGTGATTCCAAGTATCTAGTGTACTAGATTATATCTATATAGAACTTCTAGTATAATACCGGCTAGTGACTTATCTTTATAAGTACCAGAAACCGGTCGAAAGTCTAACAGAATCTTATAGTATTCCATGTCCCTGGTTAGAAAGTAGCCTATTATTGCTAGAAAAGCTTTCCGATCTAGACTAGTCCAGCAGTTAATTATAAGCAAGATCTTTGTATTATTAAATAATTAGAAAAGTAGGGTCAACATTAGGGTCAACATTAGGGTCAACATTAGGGTCAACATTAGGGTCAACATTAGGGTCAACATTAGGGTCAACATTAGGGTCAACA
>ML737326.1:0-11114 GCA_009193545.1 Aspergillus arachidicola | reverse complement strand
CATCTTCCGGGGTAAGTGCGGGGATTGATGTTACGCTGGCTTGGGTGGAAGAAGTGTTTGGGGCCAACGTAGCTGAAGAGATAGCGAGAGGGATGGAGTATGAGTGGCGTCATGATCCAACGCATGACCCATTTGCAGAACACTGGGGATTGTGGCCCTTATAATCTTAACTGTTGCTTGACGAACTTTCTGTCTGTCGTTACTATGGTGTACACTGATTGTTTGGATTTGTGGAGGAGGCCATCCTAACTCTTCCCTTCTGTACAATCTTATGGACAATGTCTATTGATCCCCAAAGTATCTGGAGCTTCCGTAGAGCGTATGACGCTTCTAGCGATACACCAGACTATATGAGGCTCGCTCTGCTCTACATCCACAAGCTCACCCTGGGGCTAGTTACTGGTCAAATCCTCTTGCTGTTGGGCCAGGGGGAGAATTGGTACCACATCCTCTTGACCTCATAGATCAAAAAACAACCCCTCGAGATCGCCTGCGCCAGTTCCATCTCCATCCGGACAAAGCGTCGGAGCACAGCCATCGTTAGCCGCACCTCTTTTTATGCTCATCCTTGTTTCAATATATATATCCCTGGCTCGTGGTGATGTTCTGAAACTTTTCTCGTGGGTGCGTAGGCGCATGGTCTTGCCTAACAGCGCCCAGACCATTAGCCCCATGGACCGGAAGCGATCCCGCATGGCATTCGGAGAATCGCCCGGGTGCACCGCTTCCCCGTGTCGGCCCTCGATACTTACCACTTGATCACCTGCATCTGCACCGTCTTCATCAGCCTGAAGACGTGGCCGGCGTACCCGTACAGCTCGCGGAAATTCAGGTTGACGGTGCCCACCCCCAACGCGGCATGGAGACCGACCACAGTACTTTCAAAAGATTTCAGCAGAGCGATGAAGCATTTCAGACACGCCTGGCCTATCTAAGTCTGCATCTCGAACCTCGGACCTCGTTATTTCTATCTGCAGAAGCCGTCAGGCAGGCCCTTCTATCTAGTTCAAGGAGGGAAATTGCACCCTAGTCAGCTAATGTCAGAGTATCATCAAGTCATGACAGCCGGTCTAGCAGGCAACATAGACAATGCGCTGCCACACCACAAAATTGAGTGTTAAAGGCTAGCGTGCAAAGGAGATGAATTCCTCCCAGGGAAACACGACCAGCGCCAACTCTGAGGTAATTGTGTTGGATTCAAAGCCAGCCGATTCGGATGAGTATAGCCATAATGAAAATGAGCGACCAGAGATCGAACCAGTACATATACCGTTCGTCTGTTTGGCTTTTCATCATACCACATCATCATAAGAACCAGCACGTGTCCTATACTACGTGGAGAGCATCTAGGACTTTCTGTTCAGGGCTGAACTGTCTCGCCTGCCGCATGATAAAGCTCAATGAGAGTTGTGTCGCAGCCAGGTATAAAATAGACAAGGTACACGAATGGTCGAATAATAGCTCCGTAACAGTGGGCTCATGCTTTGCCTACTAGGTGTAGGTCTATTTGTCGGCCACATGCTGTACAGGGATGCATTGGCCGAAACACGCAGTGGAGGACATGGCTTGACAGTCTTTGGCAATGCACACGTTTTTCAATTCTATGGGTCCGCTAATCCATATATGGCCAAGAATATTAATTTAGTCCAATCATATCACTTAGTATCACTTAGTTAGTATCAGTTACTAAGCATAAGTACATATGTTTATAAACTAGAAGGTCCATAATATTAAAACAAATGTGCAACAGCTGGACACCGTTTTTACAACTTAGTGTATCGCCCTGCCCCCAGTGAGCTCGCACTGGGCAGCAGTCCTTACCAAGCTGTTGGGACACTGGATTCATACCTTCTTGTGGTGTCCGGTGTTAATCCTCAACATTGCATGGGGAGACCGAAGTGAATCCGACGTGGTTGTGCGGGAACCGTGGCGGGTGACTTGTCCACAAAACCACACCAAAAATCAGAGGTGTTGTCCTAAAAAGAAGACAGGATACCTCTGAGCTTGCATACGTCTGGGATCGTATCGTTCGAGATGCGGCGAGGCGATAGTGAACTGGTGACACAGGCAGTCAGGCTAATATCTAACAGCCCTCATTTAAGGCTCAATGGCCTCGTTGAGAAACGGACCTCGTTAAGGTGTGGCCACGGGCAACCTTCAAAACGATCGCTCTTCTTGACACGGGAAACCTTCGAGAGACACACGAGGAACCTGAGAGATGGGAGCTGTTGACTGAAGGCAATTGTTGACCTTGTTTAGGGTTCAGCCACGGGTAACCTACCATTCCTGTCAAGATACTGGGGACCAAGCTTGGTTAGTGGGAGGGACCGAGATACACTGCCGGATGGAGCGTATGCGAGGACCTGCAAGACATGGTCGGCCTGGTGGGAGGAGACTCCTCCAGGTAATGCGAAACGAGGGGGCTAACCACTCGCGGGGCGCGGTGTACAATGGCAGCCACGGCGACGGGGTCGGGGCCTGTCAAGAGACTATCTGTGTAGCCCGAGAGGACGGATGCGCATGTCGGTGTACATAGAGCCGGGAGTCGATTACCTCACTCGCACTGAGGGCCTGAGACTGGCTCCGGTCGGTTAAAGCGGTGTCGTCCTAATTGATTTGCCCGTGATGTATGCTTAAGGAGCAAACTGAGAAACACCCAGGGTGAGAGGTGTGGTGAACCTCAAGAGTCCAGAAGCCCCTAAATACTGAAAACTGGGGTAGTGGTCTATGCAAATAGACCTGTCGAAGCTACTTTATGTCTCTTGGTCCACCGCGTACCGTTATATCAGGTGGCAGACGCGCTGAAAAACATAGAGATGGAAACGCTGAAATTCATTAACTCATTTACATTAGCACCATGGGAGGAACGAGTGCAGACTGATGTAAGGGAAACCTCCAAGACTCAGACAGAAGCCGGTGGATCAATACAGATCGCAGTAAGCAGCTCAGCACGGAATGAGGTGGTAGGATTTGGCGGAGTTGTCCAGAAGCAGCCGCCCAAGTATAAAAAGCCGAAGCTGAAGTCCTTCTCTGTCACTCGGTGCAAGATCAGAGCAGAACCCATACGCTGGGGAGCTGGCAGCAATGGCAAACGCATTGGGGACGCTACCGGTATTGAAACGGGAACAGGATCAACATCCGTTAAGTTCCTACCAGCGAGGATAACAAACTGTTGGGCCTGGCGAAAGAGCAGGCCAGGGCAGGGACCCAAGACGACGCCACTCCGTACACAGAGCTCCCCAGAATGAAATCAACCACCCTCAATATCGCACGAGCCCAGATAGGCACCAGCAAAGGCCTGCCAGAGGAAGTTGGGAATCATGCCAGAAGAGTGGATGCCGCACCAACCACCTCGTGGCAGACGCGGTAGACGCGCTTCGATTGCCGAAGATAGGACGTTGAACACTTGGAGAAGCGCCTTCAAGCCAGCCTACTAACCAAATTACTAACCCACGAGAATCCGCTATGATATAGACAGATGAGACGGCATTTGTGAAACGTGAACTAGTATGGGCTTTCAGGAGACAAGGCACATCTTAGGAAATGTACTAGTACATTAGTAATAGTTGCCCTCTCGGTTTAGCCGCCGGGCGTTAAAAAATTGTGTGTGTGTGTGTGTGTGTGTGTGTACTTTAATGATAAGATTCAACTTTTGTTGTTAGTGTTTGAAAAGCAATCACTCTACAACAGGACATGGAATGCAGCTTCTGGTGGGTCTGTAGCCGACATGCTGTCTCAGGGGACTGTTACTTGTTCTTGCTTCAGTTATGTCGGATCTCTTTAACTTGGGCTTACTACCTCTATATAGATAAGACTCATGGCGTATCATCTTTCCATGGCTTATACACACGGGGTGTCATCCCCGATTGATTTTCAAATCCTAAAGCGAAACTACGCTAATATATAAATAATTAGACTAACTATAAAACCCAATCTAAGCTCCATGAAAAAAGGTAAATAATGGTAATATATAATATTCTGAACAGCAATTACACAATTCTCCATATTTCGCGAGTTCTTCCTAGTAACCCATGGCACCCAAGAAAGTCAATACGGCAAGATCTATAGATGATTCATATTCCATATAGAATCCACAATATCGGACGACAACACGGGTAGCCTAAGTAGCAGCTATAGATATAATCGCCGCACCTGCCCACATCCATAGTTATGTGAAACATAACATGTATATATCTCAATCCCGAGTTATAACTTTCTGAGCCGAGACAAAAGAGAAAGGGAGAGAGACAAAGGAAACGAAAGTTTGCATCATTTCCATAGTGTTCTGTGTTTATACTAGGCGCCTGAGTGCAAGTGTAATTACGTACCATTACCAGATCTTTAGGCTTGGTAGCCTACTTGTAGACTTTTCGGGTAATTTTTGAAGGGCAGAAACATATGTTTTAGCCTCAGCCTATCCTGAAACAAAAGGTTAAGTTTTGGACATCTTAACTATATGAAGATGAAACGCCTTTATTCAAGTAATGGCAATCCATCAAGCGAAACAAGAACCGTAAGATAAAAAAAAAGGTAGTCGCCCATATGGAGTTGGCACCTCGCTGATGTGCCCAGACAGCTTCGGGAAGAGTAGCTGCCAAAAAGCCCCCTTCAAGAGATATGGACAGATGCCTGAGTCTAGCCTACCTACGCACAAAATGCACAGAGGCAAACCAGGCCCAAAAATAACAATGCCTTATACAGGCCCTAGAGAAGCGATCTGGCAGAGCTCAGCAGCGATATCAGCCCCAAAGGGGTTGGAAAATACATCCAGTGGCGGGAGCAGCCCCTAAGCAGCTTGTATGTCGATACTACCAGCTGAAAATTGGGCATGCGGAAGTACCAACCTATCTTAGTCAGATAGGAGCTCAGGACTCCTCTAGATGTCAAAACTGTCAGGCTCCTCAGGGAACAGCAGGTCATTTACTAGTTGAATGCAGACAATGGCGCCACCAACGGCAGACCCTGTATAGAGCTCTAATAAAGGCAGGAGTACAACCACCTGGACAAGGAGAGATAACCCCAGAAAGCCCTCTCTTTAAGGATCAGAGGGCCACAAACGCCGTAATAGCGTTTCTTGCAACGACACAGATTGGATGCTTCCCGGGAGAGGCAGCCAGGGAAATAAATAGAATCTCTAGAGATAATCTGAGGGATCTAGGAGTAATAGAAGAAGCAGAGAGTAGGGGGGAAGGGTAGCAGATAGGGTAGCCCTGGCACGCCTAGGTGATACCCAACAGACAATGAATACCGAGGAGGGCATAGTCCAAAGGCCCTGGCGCAGATAGGCGGATAGGGCAAGGAAAAGGGCCAGAATGAACATGTAAAGGATAGTAGGAGCTTACAGAGCTTTTAGAGACAACTTAGAGGCAGTGGTCACGACCACTACCTAGACGCAGGTGTCTGTCATAGCCAGATGGCTCTATATGGACTTTAAACTTGATTAAATAAATAAAATAAATAAAAATAAGTAGAGCCCGTCAGTTGATCCTGATTGATGTCCATCGATTAATATCTATAACAGGTAGATTCTCCCGGTATGTTCTTTTTGTTGTTGTATTCTTTTATTACAGTGTCCGAAAGATGTGTCCGGTACGCTTCATATGCGTCAGATCAAGAAATATTTTGATGCAAAAATTAAAAACACCTACGAATGGTTCTTTTCTTTGAAAGTCATTCCATCGACTTTCTTTTTATTCAGTGTTCTGTGGCAGACATATGTAATGCTAGACGTCATAAACACCAAGGATTCAGCTGATATAAACGTATATAGCTTGGCTAGAGAGTATTGGCGCATCTATATTTGATGTTTTCAGATGGTGAATAAGTGCATGGAAGTTTTTATTGATCAATCGATGTTCTCCCGGAAGCGCGTGCATACAATTAGCTATACAAGATTGAGGTTATACGTATCATGAAACAAAACAAGAAGCACAATATATACTGTAGGCATGACACCCCCTCGGCCTTCTTGATCGAAAACTACAAGAATTGTTACCATTATCTGCGGAGACTATTGAGCCTAGCTTGGTTGTCAGTATCTATTAAGACATGGCTTAATGCGTGCAGCACAGCAATGTTGTTTAACAGAATCAACTTAATATGTCAATGAACATGCATGCATATGCGCTTTGCACATCAATTACCTCGTTAAAGATAGAGTCCGGTGTTTGATAAAGCACAGTCCTGCGAGCCGAAACATGACCCATTTTAATGGGCATATATCGACACGATGCTGCTACGGGGATTACAAGGATGACAGATAACACAGAACTTCGAGCAGCATATATGAGCATTCATGTTGAAATGCCTCATCTTGAGCAGAGAATGCGGCACGCTTCGTAGAGAGGTAAGTATAACTCGGTGTATTCGACATAAACGCTTGTTCCGCATTCTGATGGAGTAATAAAAGATTCTCCATCTTAAGTGTGAACAATAGAAGAGCATGAATATTAAATAGAATAAAAGTTAAGCTCACGACCCTGCTAAACATTGAGAGCATATTTTGATACTCCTGTGTCCCACCCTTGACAAAGAGTCACAAAAAATGCAGATACTCTTGTTGGAGACTTTCAGCGTATGCTTGAAAAAAGGTGGTTCATATACTTATGTCGGAGGTACGAATCGATCGAGGAGGATTGTGGATTGTCAGATGGCCGTTCTTCAGTCTCGACCCTAAGAACAAAGATATATATACATTTATATGACCGAGTATATAACAGTTCAATTCTTTACACTTTCCGCCTATGCTGCTGGTATTTGAACCTAGTACCAACCAGACAATTCGGTGATATGGTGCACATGATCAACTGATCCATACAGTTGGCATGAACCGAGTCTATCATTATGTTAGACGCCTCCCAGACAGGCTTAGACCAGCGAAACAAAAGTTAAAGGAGAGAAGTTTAAACATATTCTACAGTGGTTTAGTTGTTAAGAAATTTTTATTGAGCAGACGCCTGTGAGGATTGTCAGCCACTTTAATGAAACTAGGGTTTATGTCAGGGTAAGGAAGGTGTAAAAACAATATAAGCGCACAGCTCGAGCAGGCTACAAGAGGCCATGCAGCATGAGTGATTGGCAAAAGAGACTCAGCAATTCAATATCTCTGTAGATGGCTTTCCTATCAACCATACTTCATCTTTAAACGTACTCTTCATCTTGGACGTGGGTAAAACTCAGGTGTACTAAGAAAATGGCGTAGCATTATATCCCTAAGGCTATTCTACAAATTCGATTGATCTTGGCTGGATACAACACTCCCGTCGTCATAAAAACGACTGTCTTTCTAAAAACGTATGCACCTCAATTACCGCTGTGATTGCCATGGATCTTATCGAACGCAGTAATCCATTTGTTTCAGAAAGGAAAAGGATTTATCATTTTTACTGTCCTTAAGCACTTGTCAAAGGCCAACTCCCTATGGACGAGCTCAGTCGTTGTTTCTTTCTCTTTCTCGATTTCCTCTTTACCTCTTAAAAAGCGGGGAACATTCCGTAGAGGGAGAATTATGGCATGGTAGTATGCGTACAATGTAAAGCTTGATTAAGAACTTTAGTCCCTTTGCCAGGACCCTTTACAAATAAAGCAGGGCTATATATATTCCAACGACATACACAGGACTCGAAGAGATATTAAAGCTGTGAGCTCTGTCAAACGGCGAAATATAGCCACTACATTATTCACCATCAATATATGTCTCTCGGAAACTTGTAGCGGCCAGTTAAAATGCACCAACATGGATCACATGAAGCCTACCTATCGGTCCCGCCACATTATTACCTAGGACCTGTCAGAAAAGAGTATTAGGATTTTGTATAGTGGATAGTTGATGACTATTTGGCTATACACCACGCCTATGTAATAAAGTGTACGCTTGTTACACTGCATCGATCTTGGAAAGACGACAATTATATCGTTCGGAATCAATTAAATCATAGCCTATATTCCAGAGAGGTATAATTATGATCTATAAGTTGAATAAGTTGACCAGATCTTCTCCCTGTGAAACGGCGCTAGGTCGACAGGAGTTGAGCTCGTGCAGAACGACGGCGGTTGAAGTTATCGAACAGAACTCCTAGTGTTCCTTTGGCCTCGCCTCGGCTATGTATCTAACCAAGGACTGCATGATATGTAGGACGGACTGTATCAATATTTGTGACGGACGTTATGAAGGCTCTTCAGGTGCACATATTGAGAAAAGAAAGCACCATCCCAATGACCCATATTCAGCTTGTGGAGATATTCCAAGTGAAGTAGAGGACTAGAAAGAGTGGAAGGTCCATGATGCCACCATCTTTTTATTTTTGCTTTTATGTTCTATAACGATAGCTTCGCTCTACGGACCATACAATAACCATCAGCGTATCTGTACGCCAAACTCATCCAGCCGTCCAGTGTTACGTTGGGTCTAGACTAAAAGTAAATCTAGCAGGAAGACTTCGTTTCTAGGGATATGCTATCAGTATGAAACGGCGCTAGGCAAGATTATCAGCTGGACGTGAATATCCTATTGATCTTGTATCTCAATAGTAGTTCATCAGTATTAGCGCACACAGCCCAGTGTGGCTGATTTCTCAATTGACAAGTAAGACATAGCGTAGCTTTAAACCATGCGAGACAGTTAGGGTTATATACATAGCTAGGCCTCTCTGGTACCACCTATGTGAACTCAAGTCTATTCAACCAAATAATCCCCTCAGGAGTCCTGAAATGCCGGACACAAGCTACAGAACGGATTAGTTAGAATACTGTAGGCATTCAGGTTTAATGCCTAGCTCACCGGTGTAGCGTCTGCAACAAGCGTCGCAGTTTGGTTCACAAAACGGGGCGTTAACAGAGCGCCGCCATTGTCAATCAAATGCTGCAATTCATTGACGTTCTGCGCCGACACGAGTTTCTTTATATTACTGGGAGTGTCTCCGCCTAAAAGCACAGCACCACCTTTGACTATAGTTTGGAGGTCGTTAAGCATCTCGGGGCTTAGCAACTCAGAGAGCCCTTCTAGGAGTGTTGGGAGCTCAGAAAGCAGGCCACCGGCTGGTTGAGGGACTGGAGCTGCCACGGGCTCAGGGGCTGGGCTTGCAAGTGCGAAGGGGACAGCGAGGATAAGGTGAAAAAAAACACGCATGCTGAGTTCTTGGTGCGGTTCTTGTTGCAGTCTTATTGTATGAGCTTTTCTTTTACTGTAACTCTGAGGTAGATGTATTGATGGCAAGGATTTGCCGTGTTCTTTATATGTGCTACGAAACACTAAAATAGCAAACACCGTGAAGCTAGTTGTTTCAGGTTTACTCATTATTGAGATATTACGACAACGTACCTCTTAGTCTGTAAACGTAGAATCTCATCCAAGCTCAAACTTAATATATGAAAGATTTACTCCTCACGACCAACCCAGATTTCTGCGTCTGACTGAAATGCAATCCCTAGGCCCTGTACGGTATCTGAAACGTGCAGGAGGCCAAAATAATACATATTTTCTGACGCGTGCAATTGACGGTACAAACCACAACATTGTCCAGTCATACAGCTGAAGAGCCCAAAGTATTTTATCCTGAATGCGCCACGAGGCTACGCATGTCCATCGGCCACATATGGTGTACATTAGCACAGTTGATCCTTTGTAACCAAAAGTTGAGATCGAGTAGGAAGGTTTCCTAAGTAAATAGTTTCTAATTTACTGATACAGGGGTATGGGTGCTGAAGCGTGTGCATTCTCATCCAGACAGGTGCTCCCCCATGGGGTCGGTGTTTCATCTATAGCCGCGGTGATATCGAAAACTAAAGCCATGGGCTCTCACACAGATGGTGGAATATGAAACTAACACGTTCCTCGTTTGCTAAATTAGTACAAATTTCGGTACGGTAAGTGTACTTCCAAACTGGCAACAAGTGGATCCTGGAGCAATATCTTTGCTTTAGCCATATGTACACGATCATGATAAACTATTCTATTTAACCTCAATGCAATTGCTCTACTCTGCTGTAGCCTACCGTTAATGCTAATCGCACTGCTGAGACAGATGGCAGCCCCTAAATATCAGCCACCAAGCTTTTCTGCACTCGACGTTTATACTCTTTCTGGTCCGTATTAGCAATATTATGTTTCCTGTCTTTGATGACTCTACATAGTACTGCCCGTTTCCCCAACTCCTGAAACACCTGGAACGATCAATTTTCTGACATGGAATGAAAACTTGAAATGCGGCTGATGATGATGATATCAAACGCTGACCCTTCTCCTTCAGTGGTACAGTAAGTGTGAAGGAAGGCACGGATGTGGTAGGATTCTACGGTTCATCTGGGAAGGTGCAGGTCATTAGATCCAGAGCAACGGCCTTTATACTTCCCGGCGCACCAATTGCCCATCAAGCCATGAATGAGACTTCAAGTTACGTGACACAGGACACAACAGAAAACAATGTATCGACACACGAATACACACTGATTATCTGTGCTTACCTGGAACGTTTATCATTCTGCAAGCGAAGAGGCGAAAGCCATTACAGTACATGCTACAACTTACATAAATGCTTGATGCTTATGTGCACACCCAATAGTTCCAGGGAATTACAGCATGGCACTTGTCATACTCTAGATTCTTTAGCCATGGAAACAAGAATGATTTTTAACAAGAACCAAAACACTTCTGCTCCAACTTATACACGACAGTTTGAGGCCTTATCTCTTTCCTGTCTTGTGCGTTGAGCTGTAGCAAGTCGCTCTAATTATATGACGCTTGTAGAGTGGCTGCAAGGCGAGCTTGCGCAATACGGCCCTTCATCAAGATAGCAAGATGGTGCTTGAATGCCAGCTAATATCATTCGAATCATAGTGAATGATATTCAAATCGTTGAATATGTTTAGACCCACCCCTAAGGAAAAAGTTGCTATTCTCGCTGATAAAATAGTAAGGATAGTAGGCCGAGCCACTGACAGAGGGTCAACGACAGTACTAGAATTCTAGGGCATTATTACTGCAGCTGGAAATCGCGTGGAACCATTCTTTCTTTCAAAGCTTGATGGAGAGTAGCTGTAAGTGCAGATAAATAACCTTTCTAGGAAATCTGCGTCCATCGGCACGTTGCATCGGTCAAGTCTCAGTATGCCGATGG
>ML737325.1:0-11369 GCA_009193545.1 Aspergillus arachidicola | reverse complement strand
GAGGAGCTTACCAAGCTCAGGAGAGAGATCAGATGACGAGACGACTTGCACAGGGATGAGCTAAAGAAAGTTAAGGAAGAATTTAGCGCTGCCCTAGCAGAGGTCCGACACGAACTGCAAACTCTGACACTGCAATCCTACTCTGAGCCTGGACTACAAAACAGCCCACATTGCCACTGCGCACAGCCGGCTCTGGAAACGGGCAGTGAAGATGTGGACAGACGTCCACACCCTACCAGAAACTAACCCACTCCGCAGGAATACAGCTCGTATCAAGAAATTCAGAAGATTCCACCGCTCGCCGTTATATCAAGTAGCAGACGCGCTGAAGGACATAGAGATGGAAACACTGGAAACTATCAACCCATTTACATTAGCACCATGGGAGGAGCGGGTGCAGACCAATGTGAGGGAAACCTCCGAGACTCTGACAGAAGCTGGTGGATCAATACAGATCGCAGTGAGCAGCTCAGCACGGAATGGGGTGGTAGGATTTGGCGGAGCTGTGCAGAAGCAGCCGCCCAAGTATAAAAAGCCGAAACTGAAGTCCCTCTCTGTCACACTTGGCGCAAGATCAGAACAGAACCCATACTCCGGGGAGCTGGCAGCAATGGCACATGCATTGAGGACGCTACCGGTGCTGAAACAATACAGAATCACACTGCTCACAAGTAACAAAGCAGCCGCACTCACTCTGAGGAACCCGCGACAACAGTCAGGCCAGGAATACGTGTGCCAAATATACAAGTCGATTAGAAGACTACAAAGAAACGGAAACAGGGTCAACATCCGGTGGGTTCCTACCAGCGAGGATAACAAACTGTTGGGCCTGGCGAAAGAGCAGGCCAGGGCAGCAACCCAAGACGACGCTACTCCATACACAGAGCTCCCCAGAATGAAAGCAACTACCCTCAATACTGCACGAACCCAGATAGGCACCAGCAAAGGCCTGCCAGAGGAAGTTGGGAAACATGCCAAAAGAGTGGATGCGGCACTCCCAGGCAAACATATCCGACAGCTATATGATCGATTATCATGGAATGAAGCGAGCGTGCTGGCTCAACTCCAGACTGGCATGGCAAGGTTAAACGGGTATCTCTACCGAATCAATGCAGCGCAGACGGATCAGTGTGCATGTGGACAGGCAAGAGAGACCGTCGAGCACTTCCTCTTTCGATGTCGAAAGTGGACAGCACACCGGACAGAAATGCTACAATGCACCAACACCCACCGTGGCAACATATCTTTCTTCCTAGGAGGAAAATCACCATCAGATGATCAAAACTGGACCCCAAATTTAGAAGCGGTACAGGCTTCAATACGGTTTGCAATCGCCACGGGCCGACTGGACGCCACGTGACCCTATAGACGAACACCAATCACCCACCCCTCCCGACCTAACTCCCACCAACCACCTCGTGGCAGACACGGTAGATGCGCTTCAGCTGCTGAAGATAGGATGTTGAACACTTGGAGAAGCGCCTTCAAGCCAGCCTACTAACAAAATTACTAACCCACGAGAATGCGCTACGATATTGACAGATGAGACGACATATGTGAAACGTGAACTAGTATGGGCTTTCAGGAGACAAGGCACATCTTAGGAAATGTACTAGTAGATTAGTGATAGTTGCCCTTTCGGCTTAGCCGCCGGGCGTTAATGAATTGTGTGTGTGTGTGTGTGTGTGTGTGTGTGTATAACTTTCCGAGCCGAGACAAAAGAGAAAGGGAGAGAGACAAAGGAAACGAAAGTCTGCATCATTCCCATAGCGTTCTGTGTTTATACTTGGCGTCTGAGTACAAGTGTGGCTGACGTCGGATAACGCCGGAAAACACTGGAATGAAGTTACATACCATTACCGGATCTCCAGACTTGGTAGCCTAGTTGTAAACTTTTCGGGTAACCCTTTGAAGAGCAGAAACCCATGCTTTAGCTTCAGCCTATCCTGAAACAAACGTGTAAGGTTCGGACATCTTGACTATATGAAATTCCGGTGTGGTGGCCGAGCCGCTTACCGGTTACGTTATATCAGTGGCGGTTCCGAACACCCACCACTGATATATATATACATATACTTTACTAGTAAATCTCTTATAAATTGGAAGAATGGTGGCCGTTATAGAAAACTAGGTCAGTTTGATGGATCAGTGGAAAGGCACCATACATGGAAGGGTTTGCCGTCGAACTGTACCACTAAGCCTGTTGGTTATAGGCCGACTCCTTGTAGGTTAAAATAAAACATCATAGTAGAAGCGTTTTTCGGTACATCAACAGCGAAATATCCATATAATATGATAAGATTAGTGCAAACAACCTGATGTCTGAACTACTTCAAATAAAATGCTAGATCAGCACCGGGTTTTCGCTCAAATGCCAATTCCCCATTACCCATGAATCTGAACGGGTTAGAAGTATTATACTGAATCTCAAAATCCTCGGGGCGAAGCTTTTCCATACAGACTACATAGACCGTTAGCAGTATTAACAGGTGTTGAGAATAGTAGCATACCTTTGAAATGAAGGATACTTCCTGGGTACATTGCAGTGACAATGTTGTCGGGTCCTTCTTTCCTTTTACTGTACCATGTATGACAGCCCTTGGACCAAACGCAGCGCTTCAGGGTTTCTTGAGCGAATTTATTATAATCACGGACAACGGAGTCTTTCACTACCACAGATCTGGAGGTCATTAGTTTTGACAAGGATTCTATAGAAAAGAACACAAACGCATACTTGATATCCTCTGTCGCAATCTTCTCGATCCAGTCCAGCATATAGCCCGCCGAGAAGTAGAGCGCTGCAGGGATAGAGCCATGACCAATGGGGTAGTTTGGCCCACAAAACATGAAGTAATTGGGAACTCCAGCAGCGCATGTCGCAAAGTATGCTTCTGGCGTGTCCTTCCATTCCTCATCAAGGCGGCGACCGTCGCGGCCGATCAGCTCCCAGGGAGGGATGAATGAGTAGTTGAAGCCCGTGGCGCAGACGATCAAGTCGAATAATTCTTCTCCTTCGTCTGTCTCGATGCCATTTGGCGTAATACGCTTGATCTTACTGAATGTTACCCTGGCGTTGTCCTCTTGGATGGCCTCAAGGTAGCCGTCGCCAGGGCCAATGCGTCGACATCCAATTTCGTACGTTGGTATCAGCGCCTTGATCAGCTCGGGTTTCTTAGATAAGCGGCTTCGCATCACCTCGTGTACCCACTCGTAGAGGGCCTTGTTTTCCTCGGAACCCGAGATCATTAAGGCATATACGGCATTGACACTGCAGTCAATCTCATCTTAGCTGGGATGTTAAGTGTTAACGGACTGGCGGAGAGACATACGCCCCCTCAATAGATTTCCTATACTCTAGAAGCTCTTCTGGATTATCCCGGAAATGCTGCTTTTCCTCTTCTGTGTATTGGAAGTTTGTACCCATTCCATCCCTCGTTTGTCGACCACATATGTTTGGGGTAATCCAAGTAGCATGCCGAATATAATTGACCAGCTTTACAGCTTTCGGCTGTAGAGAAGGAATTACCTGAATCCCTGATGACCCGTTGCCGATGACTGCAATTTTCTTCCTTGCCAGTTATATTCCGGATCCCTGTCGATATCAACTATAGTCCGCACTAGCCTGTGGATAGATTGAGCCTACCAGTGAGCAGTATGAAGCAGCTTTCCTTCAAAGGTATCTAGCCCTCGATATTGGGCCATTCCCATTGACTGGTACCGTTAGATGAGCTTCAAAGAAATAGACGGAGACTTACTTCAAAACACCACTCCCATCCAGTATGATGTCGGCCTCATCTTCTAGTACAACCTCACACTGTTTCAACTGAAGCTTCCACTTCCCCTGCATCTCGCTCCAGACCGCCTTGACAAGCTTCGTATTGAAATTGACCTTTTCATACAGATCATACTTCTCAGCAGTGCTGACAATATACTCCTGGATCTCCTTTCCAGTGGCATAGTAGCTAGACCATGAGGGATTAGGCGCAAACGGGAATTGGTAACAGTCTTGCTTGAGTTGACCTTCTACCTCAAATCGTTCAGAATATGAGTATCAACGTACGAACAGGGATATCACTAGAACCGTCAGCATACATTCTACTATATAAAGCAAACCAATGTATTGATACTCACCACGCCACTCCAGGGTACACATTCTCAAACCACGTGCCACCAACCTCCGGATTCTTCTCGTATATAATGAGATCAACAAAATCGAGAGGCTTCTCGTGCTTTAACTTATACGCAACGGTTAAACCAGATATACCTGCTCCTATACATACCACACGCAACTTTCTGGGAGTGAAGGCAAAAACAGACGGATCGACTTTCCAGTCGTTCTGAGCTTCGCCAATTATTACGGAGGCCTCATTTGAGGGCATTTTGGGTCAATGGGTGATGGGGATATGGTATTGCATCTGGGGGCAGGGGTATCGGCTCCAGTATATAGAGGGATGGCTAGAGGGGTTGAAGAGTAGAAAGCCGTGACTCGAGATTGACAGCTGCTCGCTTTGCCGGATCCGGGTGTTGGCTAGATGGTTGGAGTTTGGAGGTGTCATGCCAGGGCCGGCTCCATATTGATAGTGGCTGTGTTAGAAGTTACATTTCGTTGATTGTTGATTGACCCCGATCAATCCGTGTTTGGTTACGTGTTAGGTTCTTTGGTGAAGCCGGAATGAATGCTTGGCGTTGGTTTGATGGCCGACGACGGCAAAATTAGTCATCGGCCATATGCCTAGGCCCCCCCCCCCCCCCCCCCCAAGGAGCTTCCTCTGCGTTTTAATGGGGAGCTCCGTGGAAAACTTGGCGAACTGCCCGACGAGTTGTGCCAACATTGGATGCCCAGGTGAGGTGAGGTGGGTCGTTGCGTATCGATTTAGACCTGATATCCATTAATACCCGGTTAGAACGAGCGGATAATGGAGCGGTACAGGATAAGTAGCGTGACCTACCTGGTCTAGGCATGGTTCTAGAAATTAATCGATAATTCCGCCGGTGGGTGTTCGGAACCGCCACTGATACTAGAGAACTCAATCCAAACCACCGTCAAGAAAAAAAAAAGTGAATAATCGTAATATATAATATATTGAACAACAATTACACAATTCTCCATATTTGGCGGGTTCTTCCCAGTAATCCATGGCACCCAAGAAAATCAATACAGCAAGGTCTATAGCCGATTCATATTCCATATAGAACTACAATAACAGACTACAACACGGGTAGTCTAACTAGCAGCTATAGCTATAATCGCTGCACCTGCCCACATCCATAGTTCTGTGAAACATAACATGGTATATATCTCAATCCCGAGTTATAACTTTCTGAGCTGAGACAAAAGAGAGAGGGTGAGAGACAAAGGAAACGAAAGTCTGTATCATTCCCATGGTGTTCTGTGTTCATACTTGGCGTCTGAGTGCAAGTGTATGTGGCTGACGTCGGATAACACCGGGAAACACTGGAATGGAATCACGTACCATTGCCAGGTCTCTAGGCTTGGTAGCCTAGTTGTGAACTTTTCGGGTAACTCTTTGAAGGGCAGAAACACATGTTTTAGCTTCAGCCTATCCTGAAACAAAAGGTTCAGGTTCGGACATCTCAAGTATATGAAGATGAAACGCCTTTATTGAAGTAGTGGTAATCCATCAACCGAAACAAGAACCGTGGGAAGAAAAAAGGTAGTCACCCACATGGAGTTGGCACCTCGCCGATGCGCCCAGACAGCTTCGGGAAGAGTGTTTGGTAATACAAGCTGCATTGTTGACCTGGCAAGATACACCCCAGAACTGTCTTCCAAGTACAAACAGACCCTGAAATCCCCTTTCACCTTTTAATTACACTCAGATCTATTTCCTGGACTTAATATTGTTCAGGCCTGGCTATCGAGATGTATATTAGCTTATCTATATCCAATAAAAACTACGTTGTTTTCTCGTTAATAATACACAGAGATGTCGGAGTAAATAGTTGCAAATTGATTGTTTGAATGGTTAGCGAAAGAGTTCCGGGTCCAAAGCGAAAGGCTAGCGTAGACCTACCATCGTCACCGTCTATAATCACGATTAATGCAAATAGGGATCAAGGTGTGCCAACATCACAGAAAGCTAAAGCGATTTGGCTATGCTGTACTAAATTAATAAGTCATACGCACTCCGGAGAGGGTTATCCATACTATTATTTCCAGAAGTAGATTCATCACAGTAATTGCCCTTATAACAATAGCCATCTATATATATACACTATACTCGCTTTGTTTTTACCCCTGCCTAGTCCATTTTGGGGGTTTGCTTTTCCACAAAATCTATCATAGACTAGGGCTTCTTTGTTGGTATTCTAGAAACAACGATGTATTGAGGTAGTGAAACTGATTTTAAGATGGTATAGTCTACAGGACTACAGCTACAATGGAGACTCCAAGATAAATTCATACGATAAATCCTGATGAACTAATACTTCAAAACGGTTCTCAACGCTGAGTGCAGATTGGTAGAGGCTTGAATAAGGCAGCTTCATTTCCCGGTGAATTGGCCACCCGATAAGTCGGCCAGCTCTGCGTTCCATGGAGAATAGCACTTAATATTTCTAATATCCCAACAACTAAAGTAGTAACCCTGTAATACTGTGTACCTGCATCATGAATGGAGACAGTATTTACAACGTATTACACTAGACTTTCTAGAAATGTAGTTGTTCCGTTAATATACGACCAGGACACCTTTCCACTTCTTAATTGAGATCTAATCCCCGGTTGGTCCGAGAGGTATTCATATGTAACCTTACACGCGCCCACGGAAGAAGGTACGGATCCCCAGGGACCTGAGATACCCGGTTTGGCGATGCAGAGCAACTATGTCCCTATTCAAAGTTGAATCCTGGATTTGGTACGGGGTCTCGGTGGTCATAATAATTCTGCGGTTGTGGGTGTTTTCTATCGTGATACACATCAATGCTCCACATAATAACATGTCTATTATCCAGCTTATCGCGACTGCTGTTGGCGAAAAGCGTGAAGAGCCTGCAAGTGGAGGACTACCTGATGCTCCTGGTACTGGTATGTCGCAACCAATAGAGACACGAACGAACCTATTCATTCTGACATTTTTTTTATAGTGTTTCTACACATGCCTGGTGGTCACATTGACTCGAATCGAACATGTGCAGACAAATTTAATGAAACCGGGCGACGAAGCGTATTTAACGCCAGAGTCGATCAAGAGCCGTGTTTATGGTAGCAAATTGGTGTTGGCAACTGAGCAGTGTATGCTAGCGACAATTTGGGGTTGCAAAGGATGCCTCCTTCTCCTCTACGCCAGGTTGACGTGAGTTACAATGTCTGTGTATCGAACAATGTGCTAAGAATATGATAGGGAAGGGATTAAGCAACAGCTGGCCGTCAAGATCCTGGCTGGCTATGTGGTCGGTACATACATTCTCTTGGAGATTCTCTACTTCGCTGTTTGGTGTCCGCCGTTTTACAACTACTGGGCTGTGCCTACACCTAGCCTATCAAGACATACACGGTCCTCGTATATCTACGTAATGCGTTGTTCACAACTTCGCGAACGCATAACAGCTGTTTTCCATTCCTTTCAAACAATACAGCTGGCCAGAGTGAAGTTGCTTTTACGCTCCCCAATCCCATCATTACAGATTGTGAGCGCTCAGAGTTCATCTCTGATTCCTGCTCGGCATGATAAACAGAGTATGGAAATATATATTGGAGACCTTATGTCAGGAGAGGCGAAAGGTATGGCCGTACAATCTAATATTATAAACATCCTCCCTTACTTTCTGCAGATGTGTTGGTCAATGTTGTAATTATGCGCCCAAAAAAGGAATACGCGGCATCCAATGGATATAAAGCACGACATATTGGCATTGAGCAGTTTCCACCTTTCGAAATTTGGTTCTCTTCCAGTAAGTCCCAGAGGAGCAATATCATAAGCGTTCCCTGCCAATATTTTTTCTCCACCCTTCCGGCGAGCATTGCTCCCCTTGCTCAATGTGCAGTTGCTCGACGTCAAGTAGAGCTTCGTATATCAGGGCTCCTTGGACAAGCTCTACGTTGGGCCCATGAAGGCCAGCAGAAATATGCAGACGAACTTCTGTGGAGAATCCGGGAGCTTCTAAATATCACAAAAATTAGTTTAAGAAATGCATATTGCAATAGGGCACCGGTTAGTACTTATGGAACGGAAGAAGCATCATCTCAATTGATTTCTGCGTTGCGTCACGACCTCAATAACTTTTCCGAGTGGATTAAATATCCGGAAGTTTTTGGGCAACACTGGAGAAAGGCTGTTCTTCAGGCTATCGGTGTATTATTAATGCAACAGTCATTCTCGACAGACACTTGGGTTGAGACACACCTTTCAGAGTTGAAGACAAAAGCTAAGGATGAAAAGATGCCTTGTTATTTCGATGATTGCTTTTAGGCTTTTTTGGCTTTACCCGACCATGGCTCTGTTCAATACGCTCAGAATATATGCAAAGACTAAATCTGGTTGTTCCATTATTCACGGTTGATTTGTGGGAAATAAACCATAGTCAAAGGTATTTGTATGGAAGATTTGGTGTTCTAGGCTTAGAATATGTTTGCGTCTATATCATTGCGGAGTTCTAGATGTGGCAAAGAGTCTTTGTTAGTACTGCTAAATTAGTAGTAGAGTCAAGCTGTCACTGCAACGTAAGCTATTAACTTCTGGTTCCTGCTTGTATTTTGTGCTTTTTACTCCTTTAATCCATGTTGACTGCGGTACAATTGTCCATTACCTAGCGGTGCTGGGCCCTTTTAGAGGCTAGTATGGTAGAATATCTTGGGGTCGGTGTGTTAGAACCAGGTGATCGGGTCCTTCGCGTGGTTTCTGAGGCTTGGCAGATTGGCTTTGACATCATACTTACCAACGGTGGTAAAAAAACTTCAGTGAGCATCAACTCGTTACCTGCTTGCGCGAGGAGAGCGTTGTTCAATGCTGCACGGGACCTCTAGTGTTGCCTGGGTAATGGCTTGATTGTTAATATAAAAAGTTGTCACCAGCGGAGTGCCTATTAAGAAACGATCTGCACCTAAAAGCAATATTATACTTGTCGTTATATTTGAAAGGCATGATTAATCTGCTGACGCCGCTGGTTTCTATAATATCGAATATTGAGTCAAATTGACTCATTCACAAGTTAAAGGTAGAGCAGACCATGTGTAGTAGTATTGCCGACATGCGTTCAATATCTGCTCCGAGTGGGTCTCTCCCTCACTAAAGAAGGTGTATGGTCGTGTATTCTTTGCTATGTGGCCGGCCGCACTGGATGTGAACAGAAGCTTCTCTGTCCTCATTTCTGCTGCAGCCAGCAACGTGACCCGGAGAATTCATTGAGATAACGTTCGCTCATTTACCCCTCCAGTCGGTCATGCAGTTGTTTGATTAAGGGTAGCCCACAATTTTCTCCATGCTTGACTAGAACTAAAGGAGAACAACGGCATGTTGAAAATGGAATGCAAGACATCTCAGAATTCTAGTCTAACTATCAGCCAATTCAGTTCCATGAATGATTGTCAAGGCAGGGTATAAGACTAGGGACCGCCAAATTCGTTTTACGTTGGGATTCACTTCCAAGGTTTGTCTCGACTTTACGAAAGTTGGATGCGGGGTATGTATTTTGTGTACATAGGTGCCTAGCCTGTTTTTAGGATTAATTATGAACAGAGCAAGCCTGACCGTACTCTCCACTTTTTCATTATTTCAGGGCTTACAGTGTGCAAATCTTACGTTTTCTAGAAGTTTAAGCTCTCCAGTCAAAAGTAGACTAATACGTGGTACAATAGGCAAATTTGCAAAACGCAGTGTATTGTCGCCATACATAAACAGCTATATTAACGAGAATTTGCTCAGGCAACTGGCGTCCACTTCTGGAATTTTAAACGCCGAAGGATATTTTGGGCAGGGCTAGATTTTGAACGATCTGTACTGCACAGTGCCGCCCCCGCATAGCCTAAATATTGAGAAACGCAATGATCCCGGCAGCGCTAGCGCCAAAGCTGATGGCGATGCGGCCAGCACTGCTAGTAAACAGCGGAGCAGAAGGAGCTCTGGAGGATGTAGTAGCGGAAGAATTAGCAGTGCTGCGCTGGGTGGCGGAAACATCAGAAGTCTTGGCGAGAGAAACAATAGGGGTGCCGAAGGTGGTGATTGAGGCAGCGCCATTTCGACTTATAGAGCAGGTGGTGGTACCTCTGTCGGTCGCAAAAGAGGTGGGGGACAACGAGACAGCGGTATTGGCAGCGGTGGTTGGCATGGGGACCTCAAAAGAAGCAGTAATTGAAGACAACGAAGCAGCTGAGTTGGAGGCGCTGAGGTGAGTGGCTAAAGCCAGAGATACCTCACCATTAGTGGTGAAACTCGACGCAGTGGGGTAGGTCTCTCCAGCTGGGACCTGCTCGTTGAGATTGAGGGAGTCAGGGTCGTTCGTGGGAGATCGGACATAGTCCTGATTCATGTTGGCGACAGCCAGCGCCAGGAATGAAGAGACAGCAGCAAGGATAAAATACATGTTTCTTCTTCTAATCGACCGAATGCAGTTCTGCAGCTTCTTAGTGATTGAATTCGTAGATATCTATACAGTACACAAGAATGGGCGAGTGCTGAAGCAGTACATATACTGTGCGGGTTACTGTCTACTATACTCCTTTCGGAAACCAGTACCGCCATACTACAGCATATTTGCAACCTTTCCCGAGTGCTGGAGCCAATACCTACCTAGCTACAGGTGGATTATAGTTGATCTCAAAGCAGGGTTCGCCACTTGTGCGGTCATAGATACAGCTGCCCGCCTAAGATTAGGAAGATAGGGTGACGGAAGAGCCAAAATATCCACGGTTTTCCATGAGTAGCCGGGCCCATGTTTCGATTCAAACCTAAATTCGACGTCTCAGAGTACTTTTGGCTAAGACAACAAGGGTTGATCTGCAAAAGGACTTTGGTTTGTTTACTCTTGGGTCGTTTCATCTTAGCGTTCATTCAGCAGCCGTTCTTTGTCAGGCTTTGCCTACAAACAAGTACGATACAAATATGTGCAACCATTCTTGAAATTGGTTAGACTCATGTATTTCAATATTTGATTCTCGGGGCCCACTACTACAGTACATACCCTAATAAGAGCATCTACATTTTTCATAGACTACCTTGCGGCACTAGTTATATTATATATATCCGCCAAACACAAATGATTTGTATTTCAACGAACTAAAGAAGGGAAGTTGGTCAAGAAGAAAAATTATACATTTATTAGTCAATCCAATTTCAAGAATGAATGTACAGTATGTCATACACACACGCAATATATTAACGCCCGGCGGCTAAGCCGAAAGGGCAACTATC
>ML737324.1:0-11974 GCA_009193545.1 Aspergillus arachidicola | reverse complement strand
GTTGGTATTCTGAGCGAGCTGGATGTTGTGTGATGTAGGTTGCGAATGCTTTCTCTCGTCGAAAGGAGCGCCGCGGATTACTGGAACCTGTCAATAGTCACCATAATCATGGTTGTCCAACTTACGAGCTGGTGCTAAATATGTATTCTTGCGTTGCAGGTCAACTCTAAGTCCAGGGGAGCCAGGCAAGGCTAGGTGTTGTATATGGGATAGATCCATTACTGCGTGTGTGATGCCTGTCAGCTTTGGAGGTGAAGTGCAAACAAATTCTGTGAATGAAAGTGATCTAAATAGATAACGCAAGGCAGGATTAACTTATTAATATCTAGAATGTACTATATTTAAAGAAGGTTAACCGACAAAAGTACGACCTTGGTTGACTAGTCGGAAAATTCACATATACCCTGTTCGTGCCTGTGTGACTAAATGCAGTAGCGCCAACGTTAAACAGCTGGGAATCTTCTGACGGCCCGAGTATTTTTTCACGACGAAAAAATACTACACCCCAACCCCTACACCGAGCATAGCTAGTACTTCAAGTATGTTTCATTGGTCTTTGGGGTGTAGCATGGCACTGTTCTCTTGTCACATATTAGGGAGATTCACGGGCTTAATCGGACAAGATCAGTGCTTAATTGCAAGCTGATTTTTATACGAATGTTTGATTTGTCTAGGATTTGGTCAGATCTCCAGCCTCTTCCTTTCGAAGAACGCTCTATTATACTTGTGAGGGTTCCCCGGGGGGGGGGGGCAGCAGCTCAAATAGTTGCCTGTTTTTCTATACACTATTGACGGATAGTCGATAACGACCGAGACTTCCTCACTTGTCTACAAACTAGTGTGAATGCCAGAGGGACGAGTCAGAGCCTGTTATGGTTGGATAATAGTACTAAGTTAGGAAGTAGCCCATAGCATCAGGCGAGCTGTTGCCGATAATCAAAATCGGCAAGGAAACTCCACATACATCTTATGAGACTATCTAATACTCGTAGTTCTTTCCAACGATACGACGCAGGCAAAATTCCGTCTCATAGTCATTCATCTCGAATCATCATGGCCTCGTTGAACTATGACAAAAGAGCAAGTCAGCAATAGTCATCATTACATTTAACATGGACAGTATGGAAGCCTCACGTTCATTGCCGTCACGCAATTTCATCCAGTACAGCCTTTTGGTTATATCACGAGCCGTTAAAACCTGCTCTCCGTATGATGCAGAGATCTGTAGAGTCAGCATACAGAACAATTAATATGACTGGTTCATACATACCAAGTATCCCGGGTTGCGGGATTCTTCACAGCAGAAGCATACGTTTTCCTCTCTTATCAGTTCAAAGCGCTTGTTACTATCAAATACTGCATTGCAAATAACCAACAAGCAGCCCCGGCATATGTAGATGGTTGGAGGCGGAACATTTTGGATGTAATCCAAAGAACCACAGGGAATGTTGGTATCGACGTAGGGTCCGACAACCTGCGAGCTGGGGATCTGATTAGAAGACCCTTGAGGAATACTGTAGTACACTTGTAGGGATGGATGAGCGATATAAGACTCCTGGGTGCTCTCCATTTTAGCAATTATCCAACTAGTGTGGTAGCTGCAAGAGGGCAATGTTTTCGTGATGAGGCAGAAACCCCTTAACAGTTGAACAAGGTACGTGGGGTCTCATGCGAAGGCCTAGAATATAAGCAAACATAATATCACACAAATCATTGTATAGAGTACCCTACCTTGGATTTTTGGCCAATCACTCACCCCTTTATCCTGTCCAACGGGTTCCTTCCGCCCCGCGTATTGACAGAGCTCATTATTGGATATGCAAAGTAGTTTGCATAAGTTCATCTCAGTATGATATAATACGTGAGTGATGGAATCGATCGATGTATAGGAAGGTCAACCCTGCAGTGGCCAGGCCTCCTCTTTGCTTAGTCCCCGCTTCATTTTTTTTTTTTTTTTTTTTTTTTTTCGCAATAATAACGTACCAGTTCCTTCCAATCAAACTCTACGTTTAGCCCTGTAGCGGAGTATCGATAATTGATGAATTCGTATTGCTGGTGTTCTATAGGTTTCTTTACCATGTAGCGTGTTATCGGATACTTCACGTTGTATTGGGTCACTCCATCAGTAGGTATATCATCTGATATGTAAAAGTCTAATTTGATACCTTGTTTTTGTAGCTCGCTTACTAGAGGTCGATTCTCCAGTAAACGTTGGATTTGGATCAGCGAGAGTATAGTGGCGTCACCATTGGCTGAGACTTCACGTTTCGAGGCAATATGGCTCGACATGTGTTCAGGGGGCACATATCCATGGTCGATCTCTCCACCAATGGCTCTAGCGGCATCACAGCGCTGAGGTAGACACATCTCTGGAGACAAACTGTAAAGTAGCCTTGCAGATCTATCCAAAGAACATTGTGCAGACCATAACCTCAAACGGAAAATGTATATGCTTGTGTTGAGGAATATCCAGCAACGGAGACAAAATGATTAGGCTACAGGAGTGATAATCCGAATGCAACTGCCCAGTCAAACGTGTGGTAAATAGTCGAGGCGCTTGGGCCTTATAAAAATTTCATAGGTACTACTTGATGCTGTCCAGGTATCACGGATTCTGAATCTACGATGTCTAGAAGGAGGTGGTCAGCTTTCACGCAAACTTACGTGTCACTAGAAAATACAACTGCCCTGGTACATTGAATTGATTACTGGTGCATTAGAGCATGTCCATGTGACCTATGTCGTGATAGCAAAACACTTATTTGCGGCATGTGGCAAGAGATTTAAAGCTCTAGAGTATAGTAGGCATTAGGTTCGAGTCAAATCATAGTTTTAAGGCACATTTTCCGCCCACTAACACAGCAAAACGGGGTGCCATCAGGGTAACTAGGTGGACCTGCTTGAGCGAATCTTTCCCTATAAATGGCTATTGCAAAGTTGAGCAATGCGAGTGGGTATTTCCTGCTCGTTGATTGCATGCAATCAACTAGCAGGGATTAAATGCAGCCAAGAATCCTTTGGCGACGCATCGATGACACCCCACTCGATGACTACATGCAAGCAACAGCACCCATGAATCCGGTGCGGTGTTAACACAACATATATACTTTCCCTAGGCTCTCATATCCATGTTATTTTGGACTATTTTTAAAGTGTTCTCTCTCGAGGCCTCATCACAAAACATCCAACTAAAAAGTACGGAGCGCACAAAGTGAGTTTGAACACCAAGGAGAACGACGATAAGCTGACAGTGATGAGTTTCTAATATGTGTATTGTTTACGAAACGACTACCACTATCAATGGGCAGACTACCAAAGAAAAAATCCCGGTCGAATGCAACGAAAAACCTGCCGATAAAAGTCCCGAAGACTGCCCGCATTATAAGTTCAAACCAGCCGGGTCCAGCCGTAAAAAGAAGGGCTTGCCGTCGTGGGCATCTAGTGACCAAGGTGGAAATGGAGGTGGTGGGAATTCCAATATAGCAAAGGCGTCTGGAGTTTGACCGACAGCTAAACCATTCTTGTATGTCTCGGTAGTAGAAATTACTATGAAGGACTTGATGAATTTTCAGTGGGAATGGGGCGCAGTGAGCTATCGTACCGGCTACAGGCTGATCGGGCGCCTAATAGGAGGTTGATGTCATCGGTGGGAACACCAGGAATCAATGTAGATCAATCAAATGAGCCTATTGCATTCCTAGCTATATCGTTCTATAGCCCTCTAGGTGCTCTACTATCTAAAAGGCTCCGGAGCTGAATTGCTCCAACTAGTATCCCCGCACGCCAAGCCAGCTACGGGATAGTGTTTCCATAACAGAGCTTAACGGTTTTTACCTCATTTGTTGCACCAGCAATTCGATGAAAACGTAGCTATATTGCAACGGCTTCACAGCAAGTACTACTATTAAGTCGTGATTACCAAATGCGGAAAGAATAAATATTTGTCACGCTTGGCTGTCGAATATTATCTGTGACTTTTGGTACTGCTCAAGAACATCTTGGGCACTACTGAACTGACATCTCCAACATTTCAGGATAATGTCACCCCCAGGCAGGTTAGAAACATCTGGAAACACCTGTTTCACGAATAACTCTGCAATTGCTAAATCCGCCTTTTCCTCGCGTAGAATTCGGCCTTGTATAACGGAAGGATCGTTTGATTTCAGGATATCTTCCGACTCAACCGGAAGCAGGTCACAGTGTGGCACAGTACCGGTCATGAGCTCATAAAGGGTAGATCCGAGGGCGAACAAATCAGATGTAACAGTATTAGGCTCCTCATAATCCCTAGGCAAGCAGTGCGATGCTTTTTCGTAGCCCAATGCCATCCCCCCAGGCCATTGTGATGAATTGAAATCACCCAACCGCACGTCCTTATTGCCATCGAGGAAAAATTGCCGGAGAGCTAAGTCCGAATGGATCACGCCATGTGCATGAATTTTGACCACGGCTTCTATTATCTGTCGGAACCAATTTAATCGAACAGCTAATGAAACAGAGTTGTGGTGTTCACGTATGTAGTCCATGAGATTCCCGTTAGGATAATATTGAATATCAACGAAATCATCGGAACCGAAGAGGCATTGTGCAATACGAGGATGATCACCGAGCAACTTATATATGTGCGACTCGCGAGATATCGGTAGTTTGTCTTCGGGGCTTCCACTGCGAGGTATCTTTCTCACGACCTTCCCATCTAAAATATGTACTTTCGCAAAAATTCCTATACTTAACAGGTTATGATCATGTGGCTGTTCGGCAACGAAGTTTCCCGTAAAATATTGGACAGGGTCTATGTCATTCTGTAGATAAAATATTCAGACACTCAAGACCTTCTCATATGGAGGCGCATGCCCTTACCGTCCGTGGTTGGGAGGTTTCTGTCCAAATAAGGCGAGAAGAGAAAAACTTTGTAAGCGCAGAATATACACCTTCCAAGTAGTGATACATCATTCAATGGGGTGACGATAATTTTAGCGATAAAAAGAACTGTCGATGCAGCTTAGGTTCAGAGAGTAGAATCGCTAATCCCACTACTTATATGTCCAGTAGCTGAACTTGAGCCCCTTTCCTCAATTAGATTAGATCATAGTCAGGTGACTATGCCAAGGCCAGAGACGCACCTGTAAAGTATTTCATGGAGTTGATAAAGGTGAAGGAATATTGATTGGCCAGCCATGATATAATCTTAAATCTGTCAAGGTCAGGGTGTAGCATCATCGACACCGTTCTGTTGCTCTTGGTACTTGCCCCTACGACCATCTTTTCCTTTACATTCTGTCCTTGGGCAGGCTTGGGCACTTCGAAGTTATCGGAAATACGTTGTTCCTAAAGACCCCCACTACAAAACCCCACCATCGTCCATCTTCAGGGAGAGGCACATACCGATATTCTTGTCTAAGTAAGTACTCATTTCACATCGAGGTATACTCAGGCATTCTGAAGCCATTTGTATGTTCTTAACTGATGGTGAGTGTCATTGATCTTATAGCCGTTGGGTACTCCCACAACAGCTTTTTTTCTGCCGAGATGACACAATCAGACCTGTCGGGAAGAGCGGCGTTTTACCTCAGAACGATACAACTGGGTTATAGTGACTGGAAATTCGAAACAGACGATCGAGGAAACAAGACATGTGTGGAAAATCCAAAAATCCTAGATGCTTATATAATGCCACTACTTGGTGAATTAAGACTGGCGGTAAGTTGTATCGCATGTCTTTCTTCCAAGCAGCTGACCAGGGACAGCATCTTCCATATACAGTTCTCTGGTTCAAAGTGCCTACTCCTCTTGCTAAGAAAGACGGCGGCTACCTTATTCCTTTACAGATTATCTCGGCTGAGCCCCGACGCTTCCCTGGCAGTGAATTGCACCCAGGTAAGCCGGAAAGCTTATCGGAGAGTCTGGACATCAGCCCAGAGTTCGTCGCTATCATAGCCTTGCCGAAGTCCAACGATGTCATCATACATACTAATTAAGGGCACCAAGATAGTAGCTATGTATTTCTTTTATTAGTACTGTTGTTATTTGGGTGTACAATCACATAGTGCGACGATGATTGGTGTTACGGCACCGGTATAGGCGTATGCAATGCATCATTTGATAGGCGATTTTCCATGTTAACCATGCTGCAATGACTATTCACCAAACCCTGTGTCTGGTAGAATGTTGGTAACGTTCTACCATCATATGTGGGCGGAATGAGGGTGTCATCAGCACGGAAAAACGGAGCTGGAGGTAAGTGCTGTGTCTCCATTCCGCCTATCACCGCAGCGCTCTGATGTACGTTGCTGATGAGACTGCTTGGAATTCTAGGGGCCGTCTCTTTCTCTATCGAGTGATTTGGTGCAAATACCTCAGGCATAGTACCCATATGTGCCATATTTGTTGCGTCGAAAGGAGTAGTGAAACTCTGCATGTACTCAGGGTCCGTTTGTCCTATATTGAAAGCATCGTGGGGAGGATCAAAGGAAGTAGATTCCAGTCCGAGACGGACCCACGGCGTACAATCCAAGGGTATGACCCTAGTGTCGTCTTGTCCATTAGTCATGGTTTGAGTGGACCTTTGTATAAGGTGTGTAGGGTCGAAAGTGGTCGGCATATTTCCGACACGTACTTGAGCCATGTAATCGGAGCAGGCAGATAAGCCAGGTGACTGAGGCTCAGGGACATTTGGTCGGGAAGGGTCATCTGATTCACGCCTGTTACTAGATAATAATGCCGACTTAGGCGTCTCGAGCGTACCATGAAAGCGCTTTTCTGCAGCACAACTGGTCACTGAATCGGACATTGGCATCACTGCCATCGATTCGTTATGTGAGCCTGATGCCCAGCTTTGCTTGCCATTGTGTTGAATTTTCCTACTCTGCCTGACCTTCGAACGAACCTGGCGGTTATATAAATGCTGACACCTCCAGTACTTATTGGAGACATCTTCTGCCATTGTAGCAATGTCAGCGTGGCGAAAAAGAAACAGCTCAATAAAGATTGTAAGTTCGGGATACCTAAGCCTCGTCCAGCTTGGAACAAAGGCCAGAAGAGCAGATATCCCAGCGTGCCCATATAAACGCTCCAAAACAAGCATCTTAGTGCCAGTAATTATCATTTTCTTAGCTGTGCCGTGATCGAGAATATGTGGGCATGTCTTGAGGAATTCTTCTATAGAACCATGCTGGTTATCTGCAACGCTTGAAAGAGTGTTGGCTTGCTCGTCAACTCTAGAATACCCAAGAGTTTGATACTGGAAGTGTACGTATTCTAATGTCAAGGACCGAATAGCCAACGAAATGCGAAATCTGGTGGTTGGGGTTTTGTTGGAAATGCCCTCGCACAGTTGTATGTCAACGACCCTAGGGTCTTCATTTTCAACTTCAGGGGTGACCAGCAGTTGATTCATAGGAAGACGAAGGCATTCCATGATAGAAAAAATCCTATCCTTCAGAGTATCAAGGATCTTCATAGCGTTCTTGTCACAGGAATCGCTGTGGGCACAAAGTAAGTCGGATTTTTGGCTTCTGGAATTAGGATGTTCGTCGGCCAGGAAGTTGGAGGTGTTGTTAGCTGCAGGCCTCGTCCCAGAGTTTCCGGTCATACCATCGCAATAGCCTCGACCATGGTACTGCAAGAGTAGGCCATCATCAGCCGCATTTGGTTGCTCCGTGTTGTGTTCCAGCGGGAATACTTGGTGTGACAAACTTCCGGGTCCATTTAAACCCACATTTATGCCGAGAAGTCTTCCAAGCCTAAGGAATGCATGTTGGGTTTGATAAAGATAAGGCTGAAAATCTGCGTCTGCTGCAGTGCTTACGATGGTAAGTGCGCAGCAGAGAGATTCTGTCACAGCCATACTAGCCATGAAGTTGCCTGTTGGAGGAGTGGTATCTGTTTCAGAGATTTGTTTCAGAACGACTGCACATACTATGAAATATAGCGTGGATGATAGAGAGGTCTTCTATGTTACGAAATATGGCAGTGAAGTCAGTCAAGACATCGGTCTGCGTGGGGTATTCTGATGGCGCATGTTGATCGTGATCGAAACCTCACGTGATCAATATATCACGTGTTATAACTTTGGTTGCATAGGTGCTTTTGTCGGTTATATTGTACCTAGCGTATTCCATGGGCGAGTGATCTACACGGCCGGTTGCTGCCCCTAGGCAAAATATCAGGGCCTTTATCAATAAAACAATTGTATTTTTATATTAAATATAATTCGGGACCCGATTAGCACATTGCAATCCAGTTTGTGCGGCGTACAGAGCTGCGCAACCCACATACGCCTACGGACTTACGTTAGCTAAGCTAGCCTGTCAACTAATTAGATAGATTGGCCATCCCTAGCAATAACTAATATAAAGTAAATACACCTAGATGTTTGTTCTTCCTTTGCTCTGCGTGTTGTCATTTAAGACAATATCTAACTCCCAGATAGCTGGGCATCATTCATTCCCCTCTATCTGATCGAGGCACACATTGAAGTTTAGTACCATTCGCTTTTAAGATAGGGAAGAGCACATCATTTGAGATTACGAACTATTTTACTGCTATTAAAGCAGAGTCATATATTTTTTACATATGTCCCAGAGGGGCGAACTGAGCATCATGTACCAAAAGGCGTTGTATATATTATTTTTTGTCGTTCCGAAGAGCTAATGAAAGTAAGGATCGAACCAGAACAGTTAACTTTCATGTTGAGCCGGAAATCCTACTGCAACATGGTGGCGGGGAGGTGCACGTATAGATATTCAGAGGCCTACCTCATTCCACTCCACTGAGACGTACCCCTTCAGCACATTCTGACAATTTCCTACCCCCGACTCGGTCTCTACATAACCTACGCTTTTAGTGTTCCCAGTCAACCAAATTGCTTAACTTCCTTTTTATTCATTACACATCTTGTGGCTGCTACACTCAGTCCGTAAACTAGATTATTCTAGACCTCTGGAGATACAATCTAATCACTTGTCCATAAACTGGTTTTCTTTTTTATATTCTTTCTAATTCAATATGTATATGTTTTCTCTACGTGTATGGTACCAAAATTTAAAAATATGACTTCGTACTATTTTCCTTGCATTTCCGGTGGACCACCGAACACTCTTCAAATTCACTTTCTAGAGCTCTAATTGAATTGCTCTCTCACATTAAGATATGAGGAGGCAGGATAGTCGAGTGTATTCTCCTTCCGGTCCAATTTGCTGCTGCCACCCAAGGCATCAACGACGATCCGGACCAAGCTATCTTCATCTGTCCGATCGCCACTGGCCTCCCAAAACATAGCTCCACCCAGTCCCTCCTGTAAGATATAGCGGGCCTTTTTCCGAGCAATGCTCGGGGTATCATAACTGAGCAAAGACTTAGTAGCCGGATCGTAGAGATAGCTAGCAACGGGTTGCTGGAGGTTGTGGACATTGCCTCCTCGGGCCGGTAAGTCCTTATAAGGGACGACGAAGGCATCAGGTGGACCCTCATTTTTGAACACTTGTCCAAGCCCTGAAGTGTTATTAAACCTACGGGCATACAAGGGCATCCCAAGGACGATCTTGCTGGGAGATACACCCTGTGATTCGTAGTACTTGACGGCACTCTCCGTGTCGTATGCTGTGGTCTGAGGTTTGCAGGTCGAGCGGTAGAGATTGGCCTGATGCCGGGCGAGCTCATCCCATGAACCCGAGTAATCATATGTCATCAAGTTCCACCAGTCGACGTATTGATCCATCTCACGCAAGTTCATCTTGGTATATTTTTCGGGCCCTAACCGTAGGATAGAATAGAATTAGTACTATAGCGGATCATTTACACGTTACTATTTGCACATTATGATTTACCTGCCGGGGAGGCGACGGTCAGCTCGAAGTGCTTCCCCGCAGCGTGCGCCTTGCTGTTGGCATCCAGAGCCTAGTCCATCCCGTTAGAATTGCTATACGTCTTACATAACTGGCACACGTGGACTCACCGATCGTATCTCTGCGAGGAGCTGTACCATGTCATTAGGCTGCGTGCCCTCGATGGGATACTAAAGCGATCGTCATGGGTCAGCGCTAGCCCGGCGCTTAAACCGGGAGGGTCAGAATTACCTCCCAATCCACATCAATACCGTCGAAGCCTAAGTCTTGCAGAATCTTCACCGCAGATGCCGCAAACTCCTTTCTTCCCTGGTCGGTGCTGGCCGGATGAGTGATATTTCCCGAAAGGGTCCATCCTCCAATCGAGAGCATTATTTTCAAGTGTCGATACTTCTTCTTAAGAAGAAACAACTGCTTAACGCAACCATAGGCATTATTCCCTGCCCTGCTTTCATCGTCACCTGGGAACGCTTTTTGGATAGCGGCATATCGATCAAAGAAGTTCACCGTTCCATTGAAGGGGTTGACATCTGCGAAAGCGTAGTTGATATGAGTGAACGATTCGGCATCGAGAAGTGCGGGAGCAAAGCCCTTGTAGACAGTCTACCAAGTTTAGTAACTCTTCCTGGATTTCTATGGCTTACTACATAATCTAATCGGCTTACCCAGTCGGCGTAGTAACCCACGACGCGCTTAGGACTTATCGAACGAGAGGGATTCCAGTGTAGCCCAGTTACAACTGGCAGAAACGCATGGATAAGCTGTAGTATGTGGATGATAAGGGGAAATCTAACCAACATCAATAAGTATTCCGAGGTTGGTTGGGTTAGGCGCAAACGAAACACGTACAGTTGGGAGTTTGTGTATATACATAATCTACGCGCATCGTGTTCTATAAATATACCCAGATGACTTCAAATAGCTCTATTGCGACTAGTGGACGTAGGATAGATACCTTATTATACATGAAGTGGGAAGCATACTGTCAAAATTCACCTTTGGACTTTAAATACCGTCTGCATTGGACCTTCTATAAAGATATTAAAAATAGGTGGAACAAGACGTATAGAAATCACAAGACAAGCAAAAGGGCAAGACGGGCCTGGATAGGGATTAGAGTCTGTATTTTTGGCCTATTTTAGTTTAGCGTACGGTCCAAACAACAATTCCCTAAATAAATTCCCGTGTGTCTAGAAAATACCCAAAAACACGAGAAGTTTGAGGTGGAATAGGCAACCCATCCAGCAAACTAAAATGGTGAGCCCCCTTTATTTGCACGTCGGCGTATACCATAAAGCCCCTCCCATGACCTTGAATTTTTGTGTCTTTTCTTTCCTTTTACTTCTTGCGATACAATTAGGTATTACTCACATCACATATGCGTTACTGCCCATCAGGATCAGCGTTGCGAGCGCTCTACGCAACCGTTACCTACAGCGGCGGAGAGATGCAGGAATTCTTCTGGCTGTTATGTTGAAGCTATCGAATCCCTCCCCTTACATCCGTCTCATAATGAAATTGGTAAGGACGCCAATGCTGGTTTCTCACTCCCCGGCAGATCTAGAGACCAACAGGAAAGCCAAATTGCGTCAGATGGTCCCAATGCTGCGCTCGTCGCTAAGATATTGCGCGCCAACAATAGATTACTATCCCTGCAGAACAAAGTTGCCTTGAAAAGATCCGAGGTACAAGAGCTACGCACGGCCCTAAGGTTCAAAAGGGAAGAAGAAGCCGATATCAGAGCGGAGTTTATTAGACATGTTACCGTGGCACAAGGCACCTTGAGAAACGTCCAGCCCTTGCTTCAGAACAATGAGGCTCTTCTTTCCGCCACTGGGATATACTCGGATATGGAAGCAGAATACAATAGGGCAGAAAGTGAACTGGAACGGGATGAGTACATGCTTATCAAGGCAATGGAAGAATTTGCCCGTTTATCGGAGGATCACCACTCCCCTCCAACGCTCGATGAGCCGCCCCTCGTTGATCATGATAGTTTGGGTGATGCGATGTCGAGCACCAGCTCAGCCCCGGAGGATCCCCCCGATGTAGTGGATTATGTGTCCCGCGTAGCCGACGTACGCATGACCCAGGAGCACCTGATTGACCTAGACAGGGAGTGGCTCTTC
>ML737323.1:0-11975 GCA_009193545.1 Aspergillus arachidicola | reverse complement strand
ACGCAATTAGAACCATCGCTGACATGTTCACTAAGTAACGCCGCCGGTCTACCACTCTCGGTGGTATGCCCTAGAATCATTAAGTTTATTGGTCCATTTTACAACAGAGAGTCATATACCTGTGCTTCGTACCGAGCTCTCGGCTATCGTTGCATGTACGGGACCGCCTGAGATGCAGTCATTCTGCTTTGACGGCTGGGCTGCTGTCTCACCAGAGAATAGAGACTCTCCAGCTACACCCTCATGTACAGCGCCATGTCTGGTCACGCTGTGGACCTTGTGGCTATCCGAAGCTACTGAGACGATGTCGTTTTTGAGATATTTATTGTCCGCCTGGTTGTGGCAGATATGACTCTGCCAACGATAGCTGGGAGTCTCCGGGATGGTGTCGCCGTCGGTGTCATCAGGAGAAGGGGTTTTGCACTGTTTCCCTTGATATCAATGGGGACAGGATTACTCGCAGAACCCCTCATGGAAAAGTCCTCCGGTCTTTCTATGGAGACGTAACAGTCGTGCTTAAGGGAGTCCCGATATCTTTCTGTGGACGTCGTCATTGTGGACATACGAGACCAAGCTTGTCTAGGAGGCAAAGTCCAGGATAATAGTAGGTGTGGAACAATGAATGATTGAAGCCATTTGTTTGTGAATTTGTACAATGCATTTAGTTCTCTGTCCCCATCGACGGCGGTTGGTTATCATCTTCAGGATGGATGTAGAACTCTTGCATTGGCTGCCCCATGGTGGGGTTGGTGTCCGCGACCGCTTCGGGGTTGAGATGTATTGGCCATCGATCCAGACCCACCGAAATGGCGGATTGTTGATCATCTAGTCTAATTTGATGGGTTACTTGGGTTGTTTGCTCCGACGGCACATCTGTAGGATCGTGGGGGTGCGCGCACCGTTTGTAGGACTCATCGTGACCCCAGGTATGGGCGATGGCGGGCTCAACTTTAGTTCTAAGTCGCCTAATAATAATGTTTCTTTATTCACTGCTATATCCGACGTTATGGCAGCATCGTCCTGCCGCTGCATTTCCACTAATTGCACTGGCGTGGCTGGGACAATGTTATCGGTTGGCGAGTCCCCGGTGTCCCTTCCAGGATGACCCTCGTGTCCTGTATCATAATTATCTTTGCTCGTCGTTTGTCGCTCGCTTCCCGGGCCGCACTGGCCTTCTGCCTCGCCCCCTTGCCCTGGTGTTCCACCTCTATGATGCTGCCCAGTGTCCTGTGGTACATCATGACGGGGCTCTTCCATGGTCTCCCTCAGACGTTTGATTTCCTCGCTGCGTTGCTCTATTTCACGGTTCTTTGTTTGCAATAGATCCTCCAATTCAGTTTCACTCAATACCTGGAGTTGATATTATAGGTAGTATTCCTAAGTCGCGATCTTTCGTTGGATGTAGAGCCCCTCATAACTGGTGTGGGGTTCGAAATCTCTTCTCGACTGCCTCAGTAATCCACGTTATCAAACACAGAAAGGGCAAGTATATTACTATATTTGCCTTGATAGGTACTAAGAGGTGCTGAGTGTAGAGCGGTGTCTCTTTGCCTTTATCTTGCTTATTACATCTCAGGCCTGTGCCAGCATAAGGCAGCTAGGATCTATTTGGTCAGTATCCAAGATTATCCAATGCTTGATGCAAGCATAGGTCATCGACAGAATCATGCGCCAGCCAAGAGAGTATGTTCACGTGGCTGACTTATCTAATGTCAAACAATGCGTTAACTTACTATTTTGGGCTAGAATGAAGAAGGTTAAAAAACAATCTCGGCTGTACATATTTCCGTGACCGATTTACGGTAACCCATCGGGTAGTAACCCCTCATTGACCGCACGACCGAGAATTATAAGGTCATAGTACGAACGCTGGATTTCTCCTCTCAAATCTGGCCTTCTTTTTTTTCTTTCTCAATACTAGCTTCTGTAGTACAGTTTGTTCTTATCAGACAGTTGGTAAAACAAGAGATTTAAATATCCCCACAATAACACATCAAAACATCTAGTATGTTGAGGTGCTGCTTTTGGTATACGTGTTTCCCTAACAATGTTTCAAGGTTGCAAATGGATCCTGCAGTTATCCGACATATGGATATTGCTACTAATGACGGTCAAGATTCCTTGAAACTCCTACAAAAAGCATTACAAAGCGCCGAAATTGAGAAGAACGAAGATAATGGGAATGTGCAATACTCAAACAAAAGCCTTGACAGCAAAGTTCTACCTCTACTTAAATGCCTAGGCCTGGCGGTAAGTGGGAGTGTTATTGATCTTGGATTATGCTAAGATATCTGGTAGAAGCTAGGTTATACGGCATGGAAAATTTCAACAAGAATACCCATAAAAAACAAAACTGGTCCAGAATACATTATCCCTGTTCTCTGCATCCCTGGAACCGAACCAAAGCTCGTCCCTCGAGACAGACTACATCCAGACTCCCACATCTATCATGATAAAGGAATGGACATACGCCCTGGTTCTTATGTATATCACGATGGTCCTGTAGACCTTCTCCCTGGGCTGACGTGCCTGTTTGTCGGAAACCCATCATAAGCTCAATCAGCTTAAAAAGCGGATAAATCGTGTTAGTTTTGGCAGGAGGAGTATCTGTTATGCGCCACGAAGGTACGTGTTTTTGTATGATTTGGACTTGCTCTATGTGGTAACAGCCAATTAGTTGCGTATAAGATGGGTCGTGCGCCTTGCTTATACCCAGAAGAGTCTGCGGATAAATCGCCATCATTGTATACTTGTTGGGCTGCTTTCATGTAGCTGGATGGGTCGAAAAATGATTCTGATATTCCTTGTGTAGCACCGACGCTCGCTCTACCCTTGGACACTAAGTATATATGGAATGCCCAAGACTATCGTCGTATGGTGTGTCAACTGCCTGCATGTAGTAAAATGATGGGTCGAAGAATTTCTCTGTCAGACCTTGTGACACTTGTCTATGGTCTATATCCGTTGTATTTATTTGTGATGTGTCTCTTGAAGCAGTTTTTAGATCCTGTATGAATGTTGACTGATTGATAGACGTTCGTATGGTATTATTATACGACCGGCCAGCCGCCCGCTTATAGCTTGATGGGTCGAAGAACCCTTCTGGCAAGCTTTGTGCAGAGTCTGTACTTGCATTCAATTGTGGAGCGCCGTTCATGTCTAAGGTAATTTGCGGAGTTTCTGCGTACTTCGAAGATCTTAAGGACGGAAGAATGTTATTATACGCCTTCGGAGCCGATTCCATATGTATGGAAGGGTCAAAATATGGTTGGTATGAGGGATTCGAATCTCTGGGATTAGGCGTGTTTATAGTGAAAGGGGCGAATGGTGTATCTGTCATATTCGCATCAGAATCGTTTTTAGATGCCGACGCCGGCTGCTCGGTTTGCCGAGAAGTAATGCTCGAATCCTTATTCATAGCTCTATATGTCTCTGAATGGCGATACTCGGTATCCTTTCGGATATCGCATGCCTTCGGATCCTATGGTAAGTAAGAATAATTCCACACCATTCTAGGGTGTCTAATACCTGATTCTCAGACTGTGGTAAGGTATCGAGATGGGACAATCTCGATGTATCCCGCGATGCACATTCATGTGCGTTTCCGGCATCCTTTGTCGATTGTTTACCCATGGTATCTAGATTTTTTACCGTTCGTTGTGGTTTAGAAAGCGCTTGTTCTGTCTGCGAAGATTTAGACGAATCTTTAACTTGAACCACTGTCGGAAACTTCAAGAAATAGTGCTCTGAAAACTGTCAGTAATATAAAGTTACTGAAGAATCCTGACAAATACATACGATTTTGCAGCGCTTGGCCATTGACTATACTTCCAGTGGCCTCGGTGTTTTGCAGCCGAGCTTTACCGAGATCGTAGAGCTCATTGTTCTTGTGTGTAGGCTTATGGACTTTGTTCGCTTTGGTGTCCATCTCCCTGCCACAATATTTCCTTTTCCTAGAGGCTGCACATATAGACAGTATATAGGGCATATCGAACTCGTCCTCCATTGCATTGCAGTGATATTCCAACACGGCAGTTGCAATATTGTGTATGTGGGTTTGGTTGGCCTCGTCTTCGTCAGTATTGTGGAGTCTGCCGTGTAGTGACCTGATCAAATTATCGCGTCTCTGGCCCGATGATTTTGGAACTTTCTCTAACCAGCTGCCTAAGGTATCAGTACGCAAATTGTGGCCATAGATATGCACTTACAATATCTCTCCATATTCAAAAGGAAGAAGAAACAAAACCCTTGGACTCCCCAAATCCCGTACCAAGAGCTCAAACCTCTCACCATATTTTACCCAGCGTACCAACTCCCCTCGTATATTCTCCTCGGTGAATTCGGATAGACCTCCTTGCACAATATACATTGAAATGACGGTATGAATATCATGGTGAGTACCGATTTTTTCAGCGTAAAATTGGTAGACTCGATACCAAAAAACGTAATAAAATCGTGAGCGCACCGTTTCGATGACTGATTCTTTGGTGTTGCATGCAAGACGAAAAATCTGTACCAGGAACGGGATTTTTGCTCCCGTAGAAATGTCGGAATTGATTGATCCAAATATTTGCGGCTCTTTCCCCCATTTATTGATGTAAGGTTCTAAGTCTCGATGAAGTACTATTTTAGACGTTTCAGTTGCGACACGATCCACTCTGTTTTGAGAGCCCTGAATAAACTTCAGAAGTCTGATAGCATCCTGCTTAATATCCTGTTGCCTTTAGCGATCCCCTTGTTTCAGTGATAAGTAACACCTACATCATTTTCATCGAGAAAATCATCCTCCAGTAGTACTTTACCACCAGCTTGAGCTCTCGCACACGCATCTAGCACACAATCTGCAAGGTGTCTGGCTACAGAGATCTCCATTGTTGCATGTGAGGAAGAGTTGACCAAATTATTTAGACTCCGGATGGAATGGGGACCGTCAGTCTAATATGGAGAACTTCCCCTCAATTTTACCACATATGTATTAAGCTGAATGACGCTATTGGTTGATTTGAATCTTACCTTTCCTTATGAGTACTAGTGCCATACAGCTGACGCCAAATATCTCTTTCTTGGCGATTTGTCCCCAAGACTGTGGGCACCCTCTTCCTCTCAATAAACCCAAAGATAAGATGAGCACCTGCCCTCTCGTAGCTGGGAATCAGAGTAATGGAAGTAGTAGATGATGTCTGGGAAAGTTGCCTTCAGAAATCAGCCTAGCAGAAGAGCATTTCGTTACACTATCTCACGTGACGTACTGCGGAACAGAGGTAATGCCGAAGGTTTTTCCATTCCAGGATCTGGACAACATTGCCCCTGTTGCGCAGCGTCGACAGCAGCGCTGAACCTCGTCTGGAGCATTCATCAGCATAGCACGCCCTACTCGCCCCGTATATGCTTTGGTGAAACATTTTACTATTCATTATTTCTTTTGGTATAGTAGAAGGTGGTTACTGTTGCCCCTTGAGGCGCGACTGCTCGGTATTATGTCTGTGACTGTTCACTCTCTGATAGTTGACCCTGATGATTTAATCCCGAGGGGGGAACATGATGAAGGTAGGAATATCACTACTTTTTCAAGCAATGGTCGTGCTTTTGTGGTCATTAACACTGATCAAGGTTCTGACTTGGGGCAACTTACTCCTTGGGTATTCGAACATGCCCATATCGCCGATAGTGATTGCACTGAGTTTTGGCCTTATGAAAGACAGGACTTCAGGGATTTTTTCTGGCGTCTTAATTCATACTACGCTGAGCTGAATGAAGCCAGTGAAAAGCATATCACACGTGCCTTGAAAGAAACCGAGACGATCATACTCCCGATGAAAAACTGGAAAGTCCCTAGAAGAGAGTACTTCGCCAATTTAATGAGGTCGCAAGGTATGCTACTGCGGGTATTAGTGGAAACAGTCTATCGTAAGCTTAAAAATCATGGATTGGAGACTCAACTTCAGTAAGTTACCTATCAGCTACTATCTCGCCTATGACTCGATACTAATACTTATTTCAGCTTCCCTGTGTCAGGATTTAAACAAACATATGTTATTGGCGGGAAAAGGTATGCTTCCAGACCAGACGGAGCAGCTATGGTTGGTCCACAAGAGCGACGTTTGCCTATCCTCTCCTTTGCTGGTGTAGGTTCACAACAACCTTCCCTTACTGCAATAAATAGCCTAACATAATTTTAGTGGTATGAAGGGCAGACATGGGGTGAATTTCTAGCAGAAATTCTCAGTATAATGCTGGGGCAGCTTGCAAGAAATCGCAACGTAGATTCCCGAGACCAGGAGGCCTTTATCATTGGATTCCATGGGCGATATGTCTATATTGCCCGTGGATATTTTACGAGTGAGTTAATTTCGCGGGCACATCTCAAAGGCTGCACAGAAGATGAGACGATCAAGATACAATTCACACGAGGCTATGATCTCTCATTGAAGGAAGACTGGCTTGAGGCTATGAATGCTCTGGCCAGGCTGCTCCGATATCTTCTAAGCGAAAACGCTGAGATGAAGACCCCATAGGCCTATATGCATATTCCTTCCAGTTCTAACGCATGTATCTAAATTGTTGTTGCTATCACTCGAATGTTATGAATATACTCCTGTATAATATCATAGGACAAATTGTATGTATTTAACAAATTGAAGAATCTTCGATACACAATCAGTAGTAACTTGCGACTTGATATTTAGTTTCTGGACTGATTGCGCTAGGTTCAGTGTGCGACGTAGTGGTATATTTTTGTATACGGAATCCGGCCTAACTGGCATTCGTGCGAGTTGGAGACAAAGGACTATCCAGGTTATGGAAATGGCCGCTATAGTCTCCCAAGGAAGCACAGTAAAAATCAAACAGTACCAGGATCGAGGAGATGTCTTTCGACTATAACTTGGCCTTATATTCTCTATACTTCCACACTCACATCCCGGTAGTGTAATAGTAGGTGCTTTATGTCCCAAAGACCATCGGATTAAAGAACAAGAATAATATTAGTGAGAATACAGTGAAATCAATAATATCCATTGCTACAACAATCTGCCACGAATCTCATGTTCAAATTGGCATCTCCTGGTCCTCGAATGATTTCCGGAGAGCCTGAACCACAGGATAAAGACTTTTTCCCCACATCCATCCCCTCAGACCATCAATTTTGCAGTACTAAGCACCAACCAGAAAGAAACTTGACTGGGACCAAAGGAGTCTCAAACACTGGCTTCCTGGATCGCTGAGCTTACAATGTTGACTTCCGCCATTCCACTCACGACATAGGTAATTAGTGCCCAAAGAAGTCTCAAGGCCTCGCCTCTGTCATCCACATTTTTAAGGTCAAAGTGAACTGACCGTCTGACCCATAAGAAATTGCCGCCTGTTACCCCTGGGTACGAGCCTGTTTGAAGGTACCGCATATACTCGGCTGAGAAATGAGCAGTGCTCACATAGAAGTTTGTGCCATGCATGCTGAGAACGAATGATTCCTGGGTATCATGCTTGAGAGGGAGCTGCATCTGGTATTGGGCAAATACCGCCCCTATCATTTCGGCAACCTCCTGGGCGAACACTATTGGGCTGAAAGGTTCAGGCTCTCCAGAGCGACGTTTCAATCCGCCAGCGTGACGAGGTTTACACTGTTGTCCCAGAGCAAATGTCAGATCTCCGAGAAACACCAAAAGAAGTACATTGCATCTTACCTCTATATTGACCACAGAGAGCCGTGATTTTCTATCAGAGCCAGAAACACTTCCACGGAAGTTGACGGCAAGCTGCCCATCATTTACAACGTCGTGCGAGACTCCTCCAAGGCGAAATCTAAACCGGACTGGGTCGACAGAACTGTCCCACAAGTCAGAGAATAATACATCCATAGAGCCTCAAGTTTATCACCAAGACAGATGGGGCTTCTTCCTCCCTTCCCTGGCCGGGACACGTAAGTCTTTGAATGTACCCATATGCATCATTGTGTAGTCGACGAACTCTCTGAGAGCGGCCGTGCTGACAGTCTCATGACTGTCCTCGTTACTAGATGTAGAAAGTTCAGTTGTGACCGAACTGACACTTGTATTTCGTTGATGGGCTCGAATGACCGACTCCTCAGACGTATTTGTTGTGCCAAGCTCTGCAAGGTATTTGAAGAAGCCTAGATATGGGTTGCGTATGAACTTGTCTGGGTCGTATTCTTTAAGGTCATCAGGCGTGGCTGCTCGAATATGCCTAAAAAGGCCATAGAAAACTAGAAAAGAGTGGTGTTAATGTTATTATCATTCAACGTCCATTGGTATGTTATCTTACCCTCGTTATCATCTTTAGGAAAGTAGCTTTTGGGGATAATACGGGTTGGATCAAGGTCAACCAGAGGAACAGCACGGACAGCATTGACTTCCACAATACCCCATTTGGAGCCCGAATGGCCACGACGACTGGCATCTTCCTGAAGACCGGGAGTAGCCAAATCCCCCGCATTATTCTGGTACTCCTGTGCTAGGGGGTGTTGGAGTTCTGCGCTCGTTGGGACAAAAGACATGATGGCTTCTAGATTCAGCAGGGCTTTGATCGAGAAAGGGATCAGTTGCAATATCGAAAGAGTTGAAGGAATTGGTTAAGGTGGGTAGTAACAGAGAGTCTACTAAAGATGGCAATGTGCCTTTATAAGGTAAGAGGTTCACTCTCCTCATTGCATGGGTCGATATCTATACTGTCTCCACAGGCATCTGAAAATTTCTCTGACTGGAGAGTAGCGGGATTGGCGTGAATCAGTCGTTGAGAACTGGCCAGAACCCGAAGTACGTTGTCTTCTACGATGCCATTTTGATTATCGCCGTAATGTGCGAAGTATAGTTATCGACATTGGCCAGTCAAGAGCTAACTTGCTGGCGGGCTTGTGATGATGGCGTGACATTAGCTTGGGTATCAATGTCAAACTTGGAGCATTGGCACTGACCAGTCAAACGCTAGGCGCTAGCTGCATTTAATGTACTTGGAAATGAACTTCAAATCGTTGACTGGTCAAACGCTAGGCATTAGCTGCATTTAATGTACTAGACAAAACTGGAAATGAACTTCAGAACGTTGACTGGTCAAAGGCTAGGCAAAACTGGAAATGAACTTCAGAACGTTGACCGGTCAAAGGCTAGGCAAAACTGGAAATGAACGTCAGAACGTTGACTGGTCAAAGGCTAGGCAAAACTGGAAATGAACTTCAAATCGTTGACTGGTCAAAGGCTAGGCAAAACTGGAAATGAACTTCAAATCGTTGACCGGTCAAACGCTGAGCGTTAGCCGCATTCAATATAGGCAGGGATAGGCTTTAGAAATAGCGTTTGTGACTTCTCAATCTAAAGCTGGAGTATAGCTTTAACTATTGGTTGGATATGTCGTGCAACGAATGCTACAGAGAGAAAGTTAAGGTAATGCTCTTAAACGTACCGTATAATAGTTTTACTAACTTATGCAGTGCTCTATGAAGCGGCCTTGGCCTCAGTATACAGTGTCTGCAAGGAAGTGTATACACCGAGCAAACATTTCAAGTTCGACTTCGGAGCTCATGTCGCCTAATGCAACTGTCCAAGATCTGGTGGGCTTCTACTCTAAGAATTGTCCAAGGCCTACCTATATGCCTACGCAAGGAGTCACCATGGAATCAAATTTCTTATATCCAGAAATCGCTGCGGCATTTGAGTAGGTAAATTCTACCGTTAATTATTTCCATGTTACTGATAATTGCTTGACAAGGAGCCTTGTTGATTCCAGAAAGCCGCCAAATTTATCATGCTGTATGATGCATCTAAACTTTTGCCTTTCTGGTTGGATGGGATCGGAACGTTCCTCTTGGCTGGATCAAGATGCAGTGCAGTCGTTGGCAGTGCAGTCGTTGGCCACGTTTTTCCTGACTTCTACCGATCCGATTTCTTTTCTCTTGGGACTGGGAGTCCAGATTATTCTCTGGGGCCAGAGAATATCTAGCTCAATGCAGCTAAAGCCGCAAGACATTGCACAAGCTTTACACGGGATCGTGAAAAGAAATGTTCAATGCGAGAAAGAGACAATGCTTTTCGTGACTGCTTGTACAGCAAAGGAAGTTTTGCATCTTGATTTATCAGAAACTGAAGATTTAACAACACTGCGGCGATTCTTTAGCGAGGTCATCCAGATCAATACCTTCCCATTTCAACGCAGCGACGAGCTTCGCAAGTATACAAGGCTAAGGTCCGACATGTTCAATCATAAATCATCTTTACGTCTTGCTTTTCCAGCACCGATCAACATTTGGCTTTTCCTTCACGATATTGACGCTTTAGCTGTCCGACTGTCAACTACCAAAACCCCAATTCACTATAATACTGCTCGTGAGCTGGGGGATGAACTTCGTTCTACTGGCAGTTTCTTCCGATTACTTACAAAAGATCTATGGGTTGAGTCTCCGGGAGCCCTCAACCGTATCACTGAAGGATTTAATCTCTACGGACAGATGGTGATGGTAAGCCAAGGTCTAGAGATGACAGTTACTATTGGACGACATTCTGCATTTTATGACTCGATATCTGTTCTTCGTGACTCCTTGGCGCTGCAGATGGAAGAATATAGAGTTTTTGCGATGAACTGATAATATGGAAGCACCATAATTATGTGGATCTGGGGGACAGGGCATTGACCAGTTCTCGGTGCTTTCAATGAAAACTCCATATGGTCCATCTTCTGGATTGCGTCTCGTAAATTCTGGAAGTAGAATGATCTCGCCCGTGGAATGGTCTGTTTCATGTTCCTTCCGGAAGCCCAGTGGCGGAAAAATGTAGCCTGGCATATTTGGTATGGGGCCCTGATTATCTCTTAGCCTGGTAGATAGCCCGTCATGGAGTATTTGCACGCTTTCTGGACTCGACCTGTATGCTGGTGGTGCATATGGTGGGTTTTCTAGCAGCCATTCATGAAAAACGCTGTCGCGGGTATCAACATGGCTTTGTCGTCTAATCAAGGTGTAATATGCAATGCTATTCTCGATTTGAGTGTGGAAGTCTTCCCGCTTAACCCTCCAACAGGTTGGATACTTCATGCTCTGTATACGTTCCCATATGAAATCTCGAACATCTTCGAAACGCTATTAATATTAGTATCGAGGTACCACTGTTCGGGAGATGGAAACGAACAGCCGTAGATTCGTAGATATGATAATCCCTTACAGCCTTTTCTAATTGATCACCAGCATTGAACTAATTCTCCACCTCGATACATCCCACTCCAGTAACATCAAATTCACGGCTATTTAGGGACTCCAAGTTCTGTTTGGCCGCCTTTCTTTGTTCTATGGTACCCCATAGAATACGATTAATATCAGTCTCAGCAGCCAGCCATTTAAGCCGAGCAGATTCAAGAAGATCATCCGGTATGGCATAGACCCTTTCCAGCGTATATGTAATGAAGAGTTTGTACTGGCCTTCTTCTTTGTTGCGAGTTCTCCATCGCCGATAGAATTGCCATACCCTAGAACGACATCCACGTGGTGGGGCCAAATAAGACTGGATAGTTGACATGCTGCACGTTGTCCTACTGAAAAACAACCATTTTTATTTATATAAATAGGTATCATCATATATTGTTTGTCAGATGTCCTACCCATGGGAAGCTTTCTAGAAATGCGTATTCTGTGAGATATTGGCTGAAGGCGTATTTTGGAAAGACGCTTTCTTGAGCCCACAAATATTGGAGCGAATCGTTATGCAAACCTAGCATCCTAGTATCCTATAAATAGGTTCTTACGCCTAGTATTTACCCCTAAAAGCCTCTCCCCTATTTTTCCTTGATTTAAAGCACTTGTACCGTGAAGTAAACGATAAATGCGATGGGTCCACCGTCAGGCAACAGAGGACGATCTCACCGCCCAACTCCTACCCCAGAGCTGCTTGATATATATAAAAAGAAATGGCCAACTATCGAGGATCTGCTATATGACGAACGAATAACCGAGGAGGCGTTTGAAAAAAAAAAAAAAA
>ML737322.1:0-12033 GCA_009193545.1 Aspergillus arachidicola | reverse complement strand
TCACTTATTCAGATTTTCGAACACCAGCTGTCGATACGACTTGGATTTGCACCAAGAGTTACGCCTTTTAAAGAACTTGACCGGCTTGGAGTGTTGAAATACAATCTGAATCAGTCCAAAAATCTTGTGGCGGCATGGGTGCAAATTAGTCAGGTTGAAACGTTGATTGCAGAACATTCGTTGACACAAAAGCAACACCCGACTACTTACAACGCGGAAAATACCATGACGGACAGCGATGTCCGCTTCATAACTCATGTGGAATTAGCACTCTTTGAGTGGTTGAACAAGTACACAGAGTTGTCTTGTAGGTCTTGAAGGCTATTAGAGCATTACTAGCTGACATTGCTGACGCCCTGGAAGCCCTTTTTGACTCTATCTTGGTTTCAACGGTATTACTCGAATATCACTATGTACAGTCATACGCGTACTCTGTTGTCCTTCAAGCAGAGTTTGAACGCTGGGTCGCCAATGGGAGATGCAGTATCGAGCCTTGTCTAGGACAGGTCTGTTTGGACCAGCCTTGTCAGAAATACGCCGACGCACTTGCCACAAGTGCATGTATATTCTTTCAGATTGTGTGCCACTATGGGGAGATAGGGGCCCTGAAATATGCCCCCGGCCGACTATTGGCTAGGATCGCGAGCATGACCACTATCTTTAGCAAGGTTCTCGCCCTTCCATTACTTACCGTAGACGTGGAAAACTGCTTATTGCTCCTTCGCAATGCTGGGAAAGCACTGCGGTCGAATGCAGCATATCGGCTGCATGTCTTTGTGCAGTATGCTGATTTCCTCGATGCTCAAGTCGAAGACTTTCAGCATCGTTTTATGTGTGTTCAATCTGAACTTTAAATGAGCTAGGAACAATCCCCTAATGAAGTGTCTCCTCAATACTCTTCTGCTACGGTCATTCAGCCCTTTCTATCCAAATTAGGTGTAGCTTCGATATAAAAGAAGTATGACATCGATGGAGCTGGACCGGAAGCAGTTCAATCTCACGTAACGGTTTTCCCGTTAAACTTATTATTTTGGATTCTATTCTCTGGATATTATCCGATTCTAAGCATGCAAGAATCCAATTAGCCTCAGTCAAAGACGTATTTGTGAGAGCTAGTTCTCTACCGAAATATGCTCATGTTCAATTTGTTAGTGTCTCTCTAGCAGGTGCCAGATGTCTTCGGTTACAGCCATGATAACAGCATCCTGACGAAAGCTCCAGGCTCATTATCAGGTTCCTTATCTCGGATCTGTGGCCAGAATTGTCACCCTGTTGTCACTCGGTTGACTTGAATTTGCGGTGGAGGATGATGTGTTAGCTTCTGTTACTATATCAGGTGCTTACATAGAATTGACACGGCCATGGTACAGATCCCATATTGCATCTCGTACAATTCTCCCCAAGCAAAATGAGTAACAAGTAACAACGAACAATGAAATAGCTATTCAATGAATTTCTAGCCACATATTATTTCATATTAGTCCGATCTCATCCGAAGAGCCAACAACCTCTACTACGACCACCAGACGTGGAAACCTAAGAACCACACAGACAATAAATTGTGTGCGGGTACACATCAACTCAAAATTGGAAGGATACTTACCGATATTGACAGACTTTCGTCGTATTGCTCGCTTACCTATGAATGCATACGGACTTTGCCATCGTCTGGCCATTCCAGTATCTTATTCTTAATTGCGGTTAATGGCCATGACGAGGTTATGTAACTTTGCCGTTGAAAATGCCGGTACATGGAGCACATCCCGCTCTACATTGGATGTTGGTATATACAAATAGGATGTACGGTCACCCCACCATAGGACAGGGCATACGACTCAGCTTACAGCCTATAGCTGCGTGGAAGAGCCCTTATCAGCAGTAAGCTTGCTCCAGCGCGTGGCAGCGGAACCCGATGTCTTTCTGTGATCAATTCGGCATTAGGCACAAAGATATAGGTTGACTCGGATGAATTTACAGGCGCTGTTACAATCATGGGTCACTTGTCCCTTGCACAATGCAGAAACTATATACTTTGCAAAGGGCCATCATGTTGGCCAAGAATGCAGCTTGCCAAATCTTTAACGACCAAAACTATATTAATTATAACAGTCTGTAATGCAGAGCGAGAATGACATCCGGGTTTTTTGCTAGCAACACAATAGGCTGACGCGGTTTTATCCAACGAGACATACCTTTTGCCAGCGTAAAGGATCAGCCTCCCATTCGACGTACATCAGGCAATCCGCGAAGCGGGTCCGCACTATTATACTATATATATCTAGCGCCGTTGATTTGAGATACACGAAAACCCAGTCTCTGAATACGCGGGCGTCTGATACACAGTCGATTTGAGTGTACCTGACACAATCTACCGAACAAAATATATGTGCATGGAGAGTTTTAGGTAGATCTAGTTGATAGACTTACATCTTGCCAGAACTTCGTCTTATAACTTACCAGCTTTCAGGTAAAAAGTACTATTATCACTATAGCTATTTCTGTCTATTTCGCGAATTTGTACTGCCAGCACTGTGTGCCCCTACTGGAGAAATGTATCTACTGTTTCAGAAACCCTGAAGGACTTCGGTGCATGCAAAACATCGTCCCCGCCAAAGGTTTCCGGCTAAAACCCCGTTTCCCACGATTTCGCCTTTTCCCACACTTTTTTATTTCGTCAACGAATGACTACCCGGACGCTTCTAGGGGTGACAATCCCAATAGTGTAAGGAAACTGAACTAAGTCCATATTGTAGGGTTTCTTAAGTGGTTTTCACCAGGGGGTGGGGGGGGCTTTTTCAGGTCAAGATTGGGGACGCGTTGCAGATTCCCGCCTTTACTGTTAAGTGTGCCATCAAACAAAAACCACACCGAACCAATGGGAACTCAGTATGTCGAGAAGGTAGACTTGAGATGCTTGGTGAACATGATAATTGCAAAATTCCTGGTCATTATACACGCAGAACCTTTTATCTCCTACACTGAACTACGCCACCAACGTGGGATAGCCGTTTCCAACTCTACAATTCTTAGGTTGATTAAAGCTCCACAGTATGGCCACTGGTGCACTTAAAAGAGGCCTTAATTAGAAGGAATGCATGCTAAGAAGCTTTTAGTATGGGCGCTGGTTCACCGGAAATGGAGCGTCTAGCAGAGGTCCCAGATCATTTGGTCGAACGAGTGTTCGGTTGAATTAGGAAAGGGAAGGCGTCAGAAATGGCGCTTTAGACTCTATCGATTGCGCGAGAAATCGAAAAATAAGTATATGACTCCATACAGCAAGTCAGAAGGCTTATCTGTTGTGATTTGGGCAGTGTTTTGGGGTAGTTTACGCTATAATGGCGTGTGATCAAGATTCTCAATAACTTGGGCTACTCTCCAGAGAGCTGCATCAAGATCCTGGGAGATACTTTCTATTCTATCTGGGAACTGGCTTAGTTTTCATGCATGACAACGTCCCTATGCAGACACCTAAGAAGGTTAAACATTGGTTCGAGGATATTGGGATTTCTACTATCGATTGGCCGCCTTATTCGCCTGATCTCCACCAGATTGAACACGCCTGGGCAAAGCCAAAAAAGTGATATATTAGCGCGATCCTAAGATAGAGTCAGATTAAGGCACAAAAGAAGCTTCATAGGTGGCTTTAGCGCTTACATAGAGAGTGCGTAGAATGAGATATCTGGCGATTTCTATTTCTGATAGCTTGGTAAGGTCTATGTCCCAGGCGTGTTGAGGCAGTCATTCAGGTATAAGGCTGATATACTAAATATCAGTTAGCGGGGATCTTATCAATAGATTAATCATATTTTCATATATATTCTAATTTACTAGTAAATTACTAAGAAAATTCAAAATAATGGTCACTCTAGAAAGCTATGTCAATTTGATGATTCGGGCGGGAAAGGCGGAATACACGGAAACTGTTGACGTAGAATTGCATTTGTAGAACCTCCAGTTCAAACCGCACCTCTTTAGGTGCAGTGCGGTTCCAATTCGAGGCCTAGTAAGTAACGCCACTCCCGAGACGACGACAAACTCTGTGAATGTGGAGCAAGAGAAACTGTGGTCCATGTTTTGGTTGACTACGCGTGGCTGAGTGGACTGTGCCAAGAACTAAGGGGAAAGATTAGAAGGGCGTTCAATAATATTTCAGATATAGTGAGAGGAGCAGGGAAAGGTAAAGAGGGTATGTCTGAGAATGGCCTGTAGGAAAGTAGCTTCTTAGGTGCAGTACTGAACATTGCAAGAGGTGTCTAAGAGATTTCGAAGTCGCACGCCACGAGGGTGGCAGAACGGAACACCAGGCATTAGCCAACACAGACCTTGACGAGGCCCCAAGTTCTTCGGAAAGTAATAGTTTACTGTAAATAGATGAAAAATGATGTAGCGATAGTGGTGCCTTGCATATCTATCTAGAAGGCGAGGGGTTGAAGTATGAATCATCATCACTGCAGTAGTAATATTAGTGGTATTCATATACTGACACCTCCTTTTATGTTGTTTTCTCCACTAGACCAAAATATGAATCCACACCCAGTCTAGTAGGTTGCGGTTATAAATCCAACTGTAGGCGATTGGCCAGCATGTGATTATAAACCCACCCTCCAAAACACACACACACACACACACACACACAGAGAGAGAGAGAGAGAGAGAGAGAGAGAGAGAGAGTCTGTAACATGCGCGATAGAGTACGCCAATAAGGCACCTAAAATTGTCCGGAGACAGTGGTTTTAGAGAAATATCTAAGGATACGTTGTCAGGCATGTCAGATCGTTCCATGTCGAGAAGAAAGTGTAGGAATATTTCCTTGCGACTTTGTTATTCGTTGTTCAAAAGAGCGGATGGTGTCTAAAGGTCTCTCGGATCGAGGGCGAGTTGGGTTAGATTTGTCTGGATCGGCTGCCCTGATGAATAACTATGCTGCAACGCAGGATTGATATCCTTACAAATATTGTGGCCATACTGATCCTTATGTGGAAATGAGCTTAATGGTCTGAGCGTCACAGTCTCGGTTTCGACTAGGCTCATGTTTCGGTTAATCCCAGTTTTATAATTTATAGACCGTTATATCTTCAATGTACAACAGTACTTACAAGGCTCTGCTTCATATAAGGCTCGCAAAGGGTTTGCTTTTGTTTGAAGACCATCCAGCGTCCCAGATTTTGATTTGTTAATTTCTGTATACGGCTGAATGTTCGGCTGCTTCTCTTTCGATTGCACTGGTTTCTGCGGTCTTGACTCTGGGTTTGTTCGCTGTCGAGGGACACAGCAGATTAGAAACCATCGGATACATGCACTGTCTAAAGTTAGTTAGCGGCGGCCTAACTATGGCTCATTATTCAAACAGCCCTCTCAGAGCTAGGCCCAAGGGGTTCTGAAGGGAACAAATATGTACTTTCTTGTACCATCTTGTGTGCTGTAGTCTCGCGTGGATACCGCCTCTGTACTATCGAATTCCAACTCCAGGTCCCAATGAGATTCTTATAAGTCGCCACTACACATGTAGTGAAAACAGCCGTTCAGTGTTTTATGGAATTTATATACTGCAAAGGATCCGATTTCGCTAGAAATACCGGTAGTTTCCGGTCACTGCAAATTTACAGTACGTCACAAGAATCCCAGTATTTTACCTTCCTCTGTTGTCTCATAAAACCAACCTAGCTTCTATGCTCGCCTCATCCTTGATTGGTAAAACCAAAGGTTCTACGTATGAAGCTGACAACATGAAGTAGGACACTGGACAATAGAACAGTTCAACCATGGTTTTATGTTGATTCGTTATCGACTACTCTTATGTGGATGGTTTTGACTCTGTCGAAACGGGAAGTGCCGGAAATTCAGGGAGATATCTACAAACCAGTCCGAGCTGGATGTCAAGGAAGACTTCTGAGGGGTGTCGTGTCAAACATAAGATATACACCACTAATCGCTAGGGGTCATATTGCATTTCTAGATGTTTGTTGATTACAGTGCTAGCGTTCACAATGGTTAAATTTTTGTTTCACATTCATTTCGCTGACCCTCAGATGGTACAACGCGTGAGAAAAATATGAAACCGCGTTTTTATAGCCGCCTTTACCCTAGTACTGCGTATGACGGTATAAGTCAACGAACCTACTAACCTGGTAGCCACCTAGCCAATATCATTTTCAAAAGTATTTATACCCTAACCAACGAAGCCAAGGCCATAACCAACGTCTCGGCGAGCGTGTAATTGTCTTACTCAACAATAGGCACTGATCTTGGATACTTTGTTGGATGAGGCAAGAGAGAAATCGGATACCATGATGGGACTGATGGGTATATTCAGAATAACAGCCTCGCATGTTATGGAAAGGTTGTAATTCATCCCTTAGCCTTGTCACGTCCCTCTCCAAATAAAGACTCGTCTCGTCGCTTCTTTATAAATGTAGCTGCACTTTTAACGTCGGAAGAGTAATCTAAATGTGCTACACCTTTGAGCACGTCGAGTTGGCTGGGAGGCTTTCTGTCTTACAAATGAAGTCCTTGTCATGACAGAAAGATTTCACCTTCTGTGTATCCACTGTATCCAGTTTTTGTCCATCAAATGGATCCCCAAACATGACCTAGCAGGTGCTGAGCAACAATATGAAGCCTGGGTTTGGAAAGAGAAAAAAGCGCACCACGGCTTTTATCATATCAGTCTCAGGCACGGCCAAACTGCGAGCAGCGTGGTGAATCAACTGAGCTCCCTGGCGATTACGTAGGGGAATATGAGTTGGTGTCACCACATGCAATACTATCGATAAGGTGCTAAGTGATAGGACGGAGGACGGTACCTGTATCCAGAGAGCACAACAGCTGAATTGGGACACCGTTTCAAGGAGCCTCGAACAAGGGCAACAATGAGAGTAGCTCCCTCCGCATCTCCCCCATCAAGGTGGCCGTCAAGTTTTGCAGCATATGCCACTCCTTACACTGCTAGGTTGCTCTCTCCAAGTCAGGTCCAACCGGAACTCCCATATTTCCAGGTTCAAATGTACCACGCACAAATATCATGGTGGCTTTCTTGCAGATGGTCTCGCCGAAGAGGTCGTTCCTATCCTGATGCTCGGCAGCTAGACCAGGCCGTATCAAGGGAGAGCGTGCCCATACGGAATGATACAAAAGTAGCGAGAGAAAAATCCTAGTTGGCAATGCCATGTTGCTGGCCAATCTCAAATCTTCGTAGTATATCCCCATGCCAGTATAAACATTACCGGGTTGATGGGGTTAATATACTGTCTGATGATCGAGATGGCTGTGGACGGTGGACCAGCGTAGGTGGCACGGTCCTATGAGGAAATTAGGACCGAGAGACCGTATCTTCCGGCTCCATACACTTTACTTTCTGATGCATCACACATTCTGCTAGTACTTCACCGAATCTACTGCCATTATGAGCTGGATTCTGAGTCTAGATTTGGTTCCGTAGCCTTGGTCAAGGCCTGGTTGCTAAGAGTCCCTCCTCACTCAATTGTATACAATATGCAAGACGGATGTTCATCTTCTGTGACATCATTATCCGTATATACATAGCCGATGTAGCGTAGAAGACCAGATTATAATCGGGGTATTTGCGTAGAGCGGTCAACAAGGGGGAATGGGGGTAAAATCTATATTCAGAGGCCGTAGCTTCGCGGCCGAGTCACCAGAGAAGAGAACATTCAAGGAGACCCATCCTAATTACCAGCCTGGGAAGTAAAACAGTTATTCAGAGTGGTAAATGCCACTCCATCCATGCATAAAATGTGGCCAAGGAGCCTAATACGAGCATCTCAGTATGCCAGCTTTCTCCCAGAAAATTTATCCTTGACTGGGGCTGGGAAATACCGGATATCGTAGGAAGCCTTTTGGTTCGCGGGTTGCGCTTCACCTGAAACGACAGCTTATAATATACCGTCGGTGATTGCCTAACACTCGTCCGCCCCCTATCTGATGCCCGATTTTACTCTCATTTAGGTTAACCGAACGAGGTTTTGAACATGTCGAATAATCCGATTTGGTAGTACATGGTGAGTACACCGTCCCCACAGGTTTCCGATAATATCCTGCCCATGGCCAATCATTAAAAATCAAAAGTTGTTGGCGCTTTTCTGCTAGTAAATTAAATGCAGAAATCTCTAACAGTACTGTAGTGCCAGCAAGCACTGTAATGCTATATTCGTCCAATTGCAGCCTCTAACCATAAATAATGGAATACTTGGGTGAGGAAGAAGCCGAAGCCACATTGCCACTTAGCTAGACCTCAAATAAGAGGCTTGTATGGACCCTTATGTATAGCTTTCTATCCCTTATTGTCCGACACGCTGTCTCGCCGTCCGCCTTTATAATGTGAGAAGTTCAATGTAACCCCGCGATATATTATGCATTTTTAACACACTTCTATTCCGCCTCCAACGTTAAGGATTCTGTATCATTATATGCTCCTTCTGGGCAACCAATAACACTGGATATCTCCCTGTGATAGGTTTCACCTCGTTTATTACTGTGTCTTCCACTTCCGTGAACCTGACGAACAACATGAATTCGACATTAACTGACGATTGGGAGACCAAGAAACCGTCAATTGTGAGACTGTACCGTGATGAAAACTGGACTCTCAGGAGAATTTTGAACAGCTTTGATCCTAGGTCAGTCAGTACATTGTTACCGAGTTTTATTCTACTATGGGTTATTATGATGTTCCAAAGAAAAAAGTTGTATAGCTATATTCTCTTCTAATAGCAAATAGCGAAGCACAAGTAAGACGTCGGCTGAAGAAATGGGGTGTAACAAAGGCTACCCGTCTGTCAAGGAGATATAATCGGAAAGGGGATTTTAATCGAGAGTCACCAGGTCGACAAGCGTCAATTGCGCTGGGGAATGTTGGTCCCACGCTGGATGTCGGGACACAGCGGATGACTCACGTGCAGAATGATCCGACTATGTACGCCTTGGACGTGACGCAATATACGCCTTCGTGTGTTCCGCCCTGGAGTGCGGATACGAATTGCTTCGCAATGAATCCCACCACCAATCCAGGTTGGTATTATGTCTATCGCTCGGTTGGCACTCAAACCCAGGGCACAATGCAGCATGCCAGGGACATATATCCTGGGCACAGCTCATTCTCTACAGAGCCGGTTTATCAAACAGCCCAGGAAAAAGCTGTCATACCCGCGTATACTGAGGGATGAGTTAAGTTTATAGCATTGCAGCACTTATTTTATAAGACCTGCCAGATCTACTCTCCTTTCTCCATGATGGGCTTTTACATTGATCATATTAGTTTCTGTAGATCTAGAGCCCGAAAGATAGCTGCTTCCATGGTTCTATCTTGTAGGAACTAGAAACTATTATGCTCTTCTTCAGCTCATAGTATTTCCGAATGCCTCGTCGATTTGTATAGCGAGGTCTTTATTATCCCACGTCTGCGTAGCTTTGCTCACCATATTCTGACCCGCTGCACTTCCACAAAAATAACTGCAATAGAGATGAACACTGGAGCCGATGATAGACGCATTGAGCTCTTGAAGCCGGACATATCTGCTTGTCGATTCAGCCCATCGGGCAAAGTCATATCGAAATGATGGAATTGCCCTGGTAAACGCGATGGCATGCCCTGGACTTGCAAAAAGAAACATCGGGGCGCGGGACATGGCTTCATTAAGGACCTCGAACTGCAGGCCACCGCAGGCATTGAAGGCTTTACAGCCCCGGCTGCAACTAGCCACGAGAGTCGGCTCACATGTTGCCAACGGCGCATGATATTCACCCTCTGTGTCAGCGCCGTTGATACGCAAAGGCCCGGCGATACCGACCGGAACTTGCACGAAGCCCACGCAGTTTTCGATTTGGATTGCCGCTGCCTCATCGATATGGCGAGTAATGTGTTGCAAGTTCGGAATTTCAATCACCGAACTAAGCCTGGAATGTCTATCCAGTGAACGCTGAGTGGGCGTTTTAAGTTTAGACATTCTGGAAAACGAATACTAAGATAACAATACTCCAATACAAATCACAGTGAGCTTGGGCCTTACACCAAGATCCAGGTTCGCAACGCCCGGAAAGGGTGTTCTAGAAATAGGCTACCCTATGACTGTCATTTCGTTCACTACCTCCACACTATCCTGGCACATGACAGCAAAATTTCTTCCGTTCTAGAACCTAGAAAACTAAATTAAGTGTTAACCTAGTGAAGCTATGGTACCTACAGGCGGCCTGAAGAAGGCTTATCACGGATCCCGACTTTTCAGGGATGTGCTGCGTACGTGCTCTCCGAAAGGTAAGAACAATAACCGCTTGTGACCATTTCATTTTTAGCAATCTGTAGAATTCTTGTAATTCAAAGGTGCCTAGACCTAGGACAAATTTAGCACATTTGCTGAAGTGTGACCGACGCTTACTGGCCTCAAAAAAACAACCGCTGGTGTATAGCAAATATGTTTGCTTGGTCGAGAAATTAAGGCAAGCCATTTAGAGTTTCAAAGCCCCATCCTGATATTACGGGCAATAGATCCCATACGAGCGCCTGGGCTTGTGGTGCGCATGTTCGCTTTGGGTGGGCATGGCTCAGGGCCTCCAGGAGTCTCAAAATTGAGCCCGATAAAGAACTATCCTATGTAATTCTGGCACTTTGCCTCGCTTTTCGTAGACCTAAATTAGAGGATTGATGGTAAGATAGGTACGACATTCCCACGACAACTAGGTAATACACGCTAACCGAGGCTTGAATTCTGCGCCACGCCTCAGCCCCACTGATACTATCCCTGCCGCAAATTAATTTTTGACCTCAACAAAGCATGCCGCGGCTAAAGAGCCTCAGTCATCTAAACACCGCTGTAGCCCAAAATATATTAGATAAAGGTAATCTTGAGCACAGAAATGCAGTGGTAAAGTTTGTCTTTCTCCCATCTTGACTTGTGGAGCAGGAGATTGGCTAATTGTCGTTCTTGGCATAATTTCCTCGGTCAAGTTTCGAGTAGCCGCGGCGACTTGGTTCGGAACCATTTCTGTCTAACACGATCGATGTACATGCCCGACAGACGAACAAGGTCAAGATCAGCATGTTTGTCTGTTGATAACCACACTAGACTCGACTCTCAATTTTCAGATTCTCGACCAAGGCAGAGGAACCTTGGAGCTCTCGCAATGGATTATTCTGGCCAACACAGACAGCTCAGAGAACAGAGCGCGTTGGGAGGCGAACACAGAGAGACATGATAATTGGGTGCGGGTTACTGGACAAAACTGCCGATGTTGACATACGTTCTATTTAAAGGGACCAGTCATTCGAAGGACTCCTATACATCGAACGTTAGCTTGTGCGAGTGGCCTTCTGTTATTGAGTAGACGACATGGCCGCCAGTGCTGCAGATTTTAAGCTTGCTGGAGTCGCAGCAGGCTTCACATTAGGCTTTGGTTTCTTGACTACCTGGCAAGTAATCAAACAAACAGCTTCGCACCCGCGGCCACACCGCAGCCCTTTTATTGTGATGGTTTGGGGCGAGATCCTTGCGAACATAGGCATCGGTGTCGTCGGCTGGCTTTTTCTGGAACGAATCATACCTTTGGGGTGAGAAATTCCCCTCAGTATTAGCTCGGTTGCGAAATACATTGCTAATTACTGGGATGTCGGAGAAGCATTCCTGTTCTGTGCTCACTACTAGGATTCTGGGTATTCGAGATCCACTTTCTTATACAGATCGTTATCAATCGGATCATGGTTGTTGCTGAAAAGCGACGTCAAGTTGTGATTGTCCGCTGGTCGGTTGCCGCGTTTCTCACTCTTATTAACATTGCCGTGTTCTGTATCTGGGTACCCGCCCACTTGGATCCCCCTCCATCCGAGCAATACGTTATCGCCAACAGGTACTGGGACAGGACTTCCAAAATTCTGATTCTCCTGGTGGACGCCGCTCTAAATATATGGTTTGTGTTGGTTGTCCAGCACCGACTGGTGAAACACCACGGCCTGTCCAAATATACGCCCCTAGTTCGCTTCAATATTTTCCTAATATTTCTGTCCATTGGTCTGGATGTGAGCTG
>ML737321.1:0-12350 GCA_009193545.1 Aspergillus arachidicola | reverse complement strand
TTCTGTTGAATAAGCTTAAACTCGCTCGGGAGTCGTTTAATAAAGCGATATACCCAGTTCTTGTCAACTGTACGAGGTGGCCCGTTGATTGTATTCCGTTGTAGTATCTGGTTGGCACTCTGCTCAATCATTCCGGCTGTAGGAAGACGAGATAGATTATCAAGCTGACGAATCCAACGAATTAGTGCCTTTTCTTGTACATCATCAAGGGTCTTGGTTGAGATAGGACGTGTGCTTCGAGTCGCTCGGCCTTGAATACGTGCTCGGAGTCGTTGATAAGGAATATTAAATTGACGCGCCAACGCAGAGATATTTGGTTTTTTTTTGGCCTTGAGCAGCTGTACAGGCCTCTAAGATTCGTTTCTCAATATCAGAATAAGAATCAGGCATTGTGGTAGTAGATAAAAGGTCTGAATAGCTTCAAATTTTGCGTTGAAGTGGGAATTTGCGTTGAGGTGAGGCAGACCAACACGCCGAAGGCGGGTGGGGTCTGCTGACCTAAGAGACGGCTAAGAGAGGTTCACTATTTCTTTTACTTGCTCGGAAAAGTTCATACCCTTGATTTCAACAGTTAGCAAGATTCCCCGAAAAGGAAGGATGGGTGTTCTCCACCATGATTGAGCTCGAACCAGTTCACTGCGTTAAAGTTACCAAATACAAAGGATTTGGTCTCCCTAGCGATGCTAGTGGCAACGACACCAAATTTGGCCCCTGAGCGCCATCGTGCACTAAGCTTAATCTTTGACTGGCTCAAAAATACGCCTGTCTCCACCGAATGCCTCCTGTAAGCAGTCGTCGAATAGCCTCGCATCATAGCAGCTGTCATGAAAAAACCATGATAACCACTTGGGAATGTCGCCTAAGAGAGAATCGCGACGGAGAATCAAGCGAAGTAGCCACGATATAGCGGGTTGTCGACGCTCGCGAAAAATACGCCGCGCAAGAAGGTCAAACTTCTGGGAGCAAGTGGATACATCCCAACCCATAGCAACTAACCCCAATACGATCAAACCCCCTGTCATCGTTACTAACTTGGTTCCGGAAGATGTGGCAGATAGGAACAAAGGAATCTATAGGGAAAAGAAGACACACACTCTAGACTTCGGGGTATGGAGAGTCTGAACTCACCGGAACTAGATCCCACGGCCAAGTCCACAAGATTAGCTAGCTTACATTCCGGCCCCAGGCTTTCTTGTATTGAAAGCAGATACTCCAACGGGATCCCTCCACGAACTCCACCCCCGTCAATCGCCAAGACTGTTGGGTTCATAGTAGGAGGGAGAACGTCAATTGTAGTGACTGCCCGGGAGTTGCAAAGCAGGCAACCTACCATCGAGAACTGATACTCTGCGTCGGGCGCCGCGTTCCCGAATAACTGTGGACATAGATCACATATGGTGTGACAACACACCTGTGAGTGCTGTGCAGTACGAACCAAACAGTAGAGGCATATCTTGTCGGATTGGACACGGCACAGTTCGTGGTTTGTAGATAGAAGATGCTGCCGCCGATATTCAATGGATGACTGTTCTCCCGAGGCATAAAGATGGTACTGCGTCACAAATTCTTGCTCTACCAAAGAAACCAAATCTGGTACAGATTTAGAAAACCTTGGCGCCTGGCGATCACGGAACGCTCGGAGGACGGGATCATGGTATAAAGTTCGGAAGACAGCATATGGATCCATTACTGTGTCCAGTTAGAACAGATAATATGCAAGGTGCCGTAAGGGTCACAGAATAGGGTGGGGAGATTGACCCTCAGCCAATCGGACGAAGAGAGAGAAACCCGAGGGAAAAAAGGAAAGGAGAGGGTGGAAGACATACACATCATTCCGAGTAGACTGTGGTCTAATATTAGCGCAGACGCTAAAGAAGAGAGTAGGATCTCAAATTTGCATTCTTCCCGATGACCCACTTCGAGAAAATGCGCAACATGATCGCTCAATCCCGCCCCTACAGGATTCCATTCGCGAGAAGCGTTCACAAAGTCAAAGAAAGCCTGGTTCTGCGATACCAGGTTCCGGATCGCCGACGTAAATAAAGCCTGTAACTGCACTGCATTGACTTGTGACCAATTCTCTCGACGTACAATTTGTATGTTCTCCCTCTGGTTAAGAATCCATGTGCGCACGCTATCGTACCTTAAAGAATCGGACTGGATGGGGTCAAGGTACACAACATTGACATGGGAAAAGCACTCAGAAAGGTGGGTGGAGTCGGCCTCGTAAAGTTGCTGATAGAATTGTTGAAGTGGCCCGTTGCGTTCGCTGCGGTCTGGGTTGCCCATTAGAACCACAAGCACCCGTGGCCGGACCGCAACAGGCATCGCCGATGCAGATCGCATGGAAACGCAGTCTACCAAGAAATGAGCTACTGGGAAATCGTCGGCGAAAAGGCACACGAGATCAGCAAAAAGAAAAATTAACCGTGCATAGACCAATCTCGATGCATTATTGGTGCAGCTGATGGGCCATGTGATCGGGTAATCATGTACCCCTGGCATAGCGCCTAAGACACCCTTGGTGGGAGTAACGTTGCCATCGGCGAATAGAATCGGACTCTCACTGTCGGATGATGTTATATCATACCGCAAACCAACTAGCGAGCTAGACTGGGTCCTTCTGATATTATTCTGGGGAAAAATTGCCTGGAGCGCAATGTCTTTGTTCTTCCCACCTAGGAATACCGATAAGAAAGGATACTGTCGGCGGGGTTGAGTCAACTCGGAGACCACTTGGTCTAGTCGTCCGTAATCCCGGATGACATAGCTTCCGTTCTCACCCACACCCACGTCTAACCAGCTAGTGTCGGTTTTCGGACGCATCTTTAAAGCTTACTGTGTCATACGAATACTTCTTGATCTCGGGGGGAGGGAAAGTGCCTCCTTATTTATGGAAAATCCTCAATCCCTCTTTTCTTTGAGTAACTTTTATTCGTTTCAGTAAGGGCTCAGATGAGACAAACAAACAAGCCCATACCACCAATACACAACGGTAGGCCGTGAAAGAATTTCGTACAATTATTACTCCTTTATAATAGTCGATGTTATAGACTTTCTTGTGTCTCCAGCCCAATGATCTAATTCGCTAAGTGATCGTTGTACTATTTATTTCCATGTTATCCCTGAATTATGGCGCCACTTATTAGCCTGCTAGGGCATGTAGCCGACCTTTCGAGACGAAGAAGGATACCGTCTTTCGTTCTTGACCACTTCAAAACCATCTGTAGACTTCAGGTATATCAGACTGGTCTCAGTCGCAAGGAACGGATTCCGTTGAAGTACAGACGCCTCTACAAGTCACACAAAAGAAATTACAGCCGCGCTGGCTGAGTATTTGCCTCTCATGTTTGAACCTACGTTTCCTTTCGATGGACGTATAAGACACCCCTCGCTTCGTTACCGTTCCTCTGGGCCCTTAGCGTGATAGATGATGCACCAACGGAAATTGCAGGGGTTCTCTGAAAGGCGATTGAGAGGTGCTTCCTAACGAGTCGCAATAGATGGCTAAGCTTCCTTGAATTCAAAGACTTGGAACCTAGCTTTTGACGGTCCTTTGTGACGTTGCTATAAAGTTGGGCTGCTTGGAAGTAGAGTGTTGAGCCCACACCTACGACCCCATGTTGCTTCCATTCAACATGTACGACTTTCCACCTCTCACGTACAATGCCACTGAATCTGGTATTGGTGATGAGCAGCCGAACTATAGTCGTCTCATGTGTCAGGACATGTTCAATGACCAAAATATCTCAGTTACTGGTATCGACGATATCGATGGAACAGGAGGCACGTCGCAGACGGCCCATCCGCCTTCACGCGATGCAGCCGAACTGGGCCAGGGTGATCGTTACGGACTTCAAGTGACCGGTAGCACTACGTATGACCACGATTCTAGATAAGTTTGTCGAATCCAGTTATTTCGCATTATCTAACAATCTTTAAAGCCTTGCTGGCCTGATACACCCTGAGTCTACGGAGTAAGTTCCCTTCAACGGTTTTCTTATGGACAAGAGCGACTAATCCCTACAAGCCAGCTAATTTTGCGGAAGTTACTACAGATGGAGGCCACGGTAAACAGGCTAGAACAGTCGAGAAAAGAGGGCGTAGACAAGACACTTAACGAAAGAATAAACATATTGGCCGAAAGGCTAGATAAAATGGACGTCAGGGTCAATGCCTTTGCGGGAATTGTTGATGAGCTGCTTGACCTGCCAGACAAGGTCGAGAATCTCTCAAAATGGATGAATGACTTGGGAAACACCTTCCAGAGGGAGAAGGAGTGATGAATAACTTAATGTCAGGGGTATATGACGCCTGCAAGAGGTTTCGCTACCTAATCTTCGGCTTATCTCAGCCGCGCGGTCGAAACAGGCTTGGGAATGGGCATGAGAAGGAGCAGGAAAATGAAGGGTGACACGGTATTGATGGCCTTGGCATTTGGCGAAATTCAGGAATGGCATGTTTTGTTTACAGATGAAATACGCTGTAGTTGAGCCTTTGTTTGCATGAATTTCATGTATCCAGCAAAACAGTAGCGTACGATTCATTGACATGAAAGAATTAGCTGTAATGGTACTAATACAATGTGGGCCAAGCCTTTCCGTATACTTGTTATGTAACATAAATTGGGAAACTGGATACAACCATTACCTGTACAATCTGGCGAACGACCGAGGTACGGATCAAACATGCATAACCAATACCCTGAAAGCTCTATTTTCAGCTAGACTTAAGGTATAAGACATTTCCATCAGTTACACCGAGATAGGATGCCATGAAGTTCGTATGTATTCTTTGAGTAGTGAATCAAAAAAAGCACCATGATGGCGTCGTTGCCAATGCAGAACATGTCGCCACCGGTAAGTACACTGTCAAGGCGACGATGCTATATTGACTTACTAAGATGTTCTAAAGATCTTCCGCAATCAGTCAAGCCATAATGAAGAGATTCTTGGACTTGTCAATGTATTCGTTCATCGCGAAAAGGAGTCTGTGTTACGCCAAAAGCAATTAGAGTCTCGTCTGAGCGCAGAAAGCGCACGGCTGCAGAACGAACGGCATCAATTCACCCAGTTGCAAGAAAAGCTTGCCAAGGCAGAGTCGTTGAAAGGTTTACTTGAAGCTCAACTATTGAAGATGTCCGAAGAAGTCGAGATACTTCAGCAGGAGCTGATCATGGAACGAGCAAAGTCCCAAGAGCTCGAGTCCCGTGTCTCAATTTTATTCCATGTTAACGATATGCTTGTGAGAAAATCAATAGACACTGAGTCTTCGGGAACATCTTTCGGTCAGAAAGCTCTCGATTTCTTCCCGCTACATCTGGATAACCTTCGGCACCAGGAGACAACCAAAGATCTTGGTACGGTGGCTAAGACCAAGGATGAAGTCATGATGCCTCTAGCAGCATCAATCCCAACCGGTTTCCGATCAAGCTCTCCACTCGTTGAGAGCGAGAACAGCTGGGACTCAGTTGTTTCAAATGGTATTTCCATCGATACTAGCTTAGTACCTCAACTACCTGTGCAAAGTGATAGTCAGCCCCTTGAGCGGTGTGAAGGTTTTTTGATCAGCGATGTATAAAAGAGCTAGAACATAATGTCACTGTATTTCGTTCATGTTTTTTACATTTAGTTCATCATTCCTTAACAGTAATTACAAAGTACCCATACCATAGTATGCTTGAGCTATATTCAGTAAGGCTGGTCGAACTATACTGTAGTACGACCGTACGGATCTCTTGGTATACGATTCACTACAGTACCAACGCCGAGAGCGCATTAAATTCGCTGTCAGTGTTTCCCTCCTTCACACTTATTCTTCGAGAGTGCAGGGTCGCACCTTACTGTTGACTAGCATTCATATACCTGCCTGTCGGTGGCTCGCTGACCGCGAGTCTTTTATAGGGTATGAATTCTATCGCGCAGTTGAAACCTTTCCACATCTAACATTCCCATCTTCAGTATCTTAAGTCCTCTGCTCCGCTTAGTATTGAATGAGATATGGATTCTTATACATACCACGCCCTCTATCCTATTGAGGAGATTACCCCGCAAGACCACCGGATACTACAGAACGGGGGTACTTCCTCAAACATAGAACGCCTCCGATCGCGCCTCCAGCAGTCAAAGCTCCCTCCACGAAGCTTGAAAAAACGAGTTGAAGACCTGGCCTACGAAAACAGCTACCTAAAAGCCGAGCTTGCCTGGCACACAGAAACAAAGCATGCTCTGCTTCAATTTCGGGAAGAAATGTACACCATGTTCCACAGAATGGAAGACGCTCTGGTGGAGCTTGAGAACTGTCTTCGGATTGCTGAATCTCATTATCTCAGCTTTTGGGGCCTTGATTTTTGCAATACTAATAGCAACGACATGATATAAAATAATAATGTCTAACCTTGTGCTTAGATGATTATATACGCGGGGATGGATAATCTGTTCATTGTATATATGCACACTGTTGGCGAGAGAATAGTATTCCTTATGGCATATCACTATGTGTCATACTACATATCTCGATCTGATTAACTCCATCTTTCTGTAATTGCAGAAATGCAACTCAGAGAAAGTGTTTACACCACTTGATTATCAACTGAATCTTAGCATTATATGCCATACAACTAGTCTAAAAATGACATATCTTAACTAGCTGGATCACTATCTAGATGCAGTTCTCCAGAAACTCTCGAATAGAAGCATTTGCGTTGTACGTACCACAATTCGACGTAATCTCCCATACACAAGGCCGCCCAGTTTCGGTCAATGCAGTTCTGAATGCACCTACTCCTCACTCACAGGTAGCTCTACCGTATGCCTGAACAGGATTAGAGATAAAAGTCTCATGTAATTTCCTACTGAGTATCGTTCAGTTGCTTCTTCTACAGCCAAAACGCTACAGTTGCGTTATGGTACAATAATGGCCAGATCTGTATAATAGGGCTTCATACACTATAGATTATTATACTGGTGTCTCTTTGTTTCTTGATCTCTCTGGACCAGAATAGCTAATGTTCTCTTGCAAATATTGACGTATCCAGTGGTTTCTGTACAATCTCGTAAATATGGCCAAATCGCCACTTGTCCTTAGTTCAGATAGTCCAAGCCAAGGACCAAAATTACCTGGATACATGTAATAGTACGTGTCGGTACAGGATATGGTATTATTCAAGAAATCGTTGTTCCATTATATTCCAAATCCAGCCACTTGGTTTCACATTAGGGTTGCTGAAACAATCAAAGGGTGTAAGTGGTAACACCGGTATCCGTATAGCCTGTAACGTTTTTTAGACCATTTATCACTCGGAAGTGCTGGATTAGAATATACTATTTCTCATTATGCTAAGAATTGGAAAATAGAGATACGTACGTGAATTCTTTGGCTGTCCGAATCTCCACCCCAGCAGCCATCCTGCAAAACGGAAACCAGATCGAGGATCTTACGTGTGTAAGGTTTCGAAACGATGGAATGAACTCGGGAAAACAGTGATGTACGAATGGATTTGTTTTGGCACACTAGAGGTGACAGTTTTACGTAGGATTAGATTACTTATTTATCTTTACCGAATATGATACGCTTCCTCATATTTATTGTCAGTAATACAGCCTTTATATATATATATATATTACGTCGTACTTGTACATAGCGATCTTTGGCTACACTGAGGTAGCACTATAAATCATCTGTATTGTATTAGGACGAAGATGTGTGATCAGTATAATTATATTACCAATACGTAACAGATTACGTCGCGGAACTACTTATCGGTTCTATTATCCAGTTACAATACAGGGTACAGAACGGGATAAACGCACAAAGAGGAGAATCTCCTAGGTAGCAGTATATGCGCGAAAGAAAAAGTCTCGTAAAGAACCAATAATGTTATGTCCAATATCAGTAAAGGCAAACAATTTTACATCGAAATTAACTACCATGACGAGATGTAGATAGTTGAGCATAATATTAGCTTTAGGAAACATCTCGTCGGATATATATATTGAGCAAATACCCTAAGCATCTCCCAACACACTACGTTCTCTTTCCTTCTCAATCGTATACACCTATACTAGTTACATACAAGATAAACAATTTCTTGCTAGACCAACAGAATGCGTCTGCAAGCTTTTATTTCGTACTCCTTGGGCTCGGAAAAAGCTATGCGGCGCATTTTTCGAAAACATGCAGCTCTTATGAGCTTGAGGGATCCATGCTATTCGCCAAATGCCAGGAAAGCCCCGACAAGGAACGCCATACCACAGTTGATTTAAACAAGTGCCTCGGTCATAAAGAAGGCACTCTCGTCAGAGGGTACGTATCGCACTCTATGATTTACCTTCCCACGGAAGCTCATACTTCACAGCGAGAACGCTATTGGGAACCTTGAGTGTGGCTTCTGTATGTTAGCAGGGACCCAAATACAATGCATGTGCTATAGAGGAAAAGGAGTGATTGCCCCGTCTTCTCCCCTGAACCTTGGTATGTATGCGATGTGTCAGCTGCTCAAGGACCTACTAATTGTAATAGATGATGTCCTGTCCAATCAAGGCGGAACTCTAGCTTGTGATGGACAGGCCTAGGGAACGTTGTGATAAAAGCAGTAATTAGCCGAAAGCTGCCAATTGAATGGCCATATTGCCGCAGCAATAAGCATCCATCTATGAACCCTGTCCTTTGGACTGCAACTGGGCTGCTTTACTTACATACTCTATCCATATGTGAATCAACTTCAATCTTCTGTTTTCCAATTAATATAAAGCTTTACTTTATATGTAGATTTGAATAAGAAGATTCAACTAATGCTTTAGCAGATATTATATGGACCTTTGTAAAGTCGATCCTTGCTTTTAAGACCTTTGAGCAGACGGGAGGGGCACGTGGAAGCAACTATGTATCTTTTCGACTTTAAGGCCTACGAGATTCCCAGACACTAGTTTCATCTCTTATACGCTTCCCTGATGAAATTGTACCTCTAAACTTGAAAGGTTGGGTCAAGATCTCTAAAGCTGTGTTCATACCCCAAGGCAGCATCATCTTTAGGGCAGCGACAACATATAACGACAGATAAATACAGTTCCTTGATTATAAGTAGAGAGTATGGGACAAAGCTTTCTTCACAGAACATTAACGGATGGTAAAATAATGGATTTGGAAAGAAACGCTGATGCTCTAACATAATTCATGATAGGGAGTTTCTAACATCTTATACATCAAATGCTTCATAGTTAATCCAGGAATCAAACTGCTCCATATCTCCTTGAGATGCTGACGCATAAGCCTCACTAGGTTGTAGATACTCTGTTAACGGTGGTTCCATATTAAGTTGGGAAGCAGTCATAGGGTGATGAATGGTCGATGGAGGTATTGATGGTAGCCCTAGAGGATCATAGCAGCTATCTGCTTGAGATTGCAGCGGCACACCATGGAACAGGGCGGGGCTTTGTAAGTGTTCAGAAACCTCATATGATGGCTTTTCCGATGAACCTAGAAACCGATAATCACCCCCTCTGCCAGTACTAGAGCCGGGCGTACAATCTGGACATAGCGATGAAATGAAGTCTGAGTATGACTTCACTGATGTCTCTAGTAAAGAAGGTGGCCCAAATTGCATACCGTCCAGCATCGCAGCCTCATTGTTGACACATTCATAACATGCTGTGTCAACATCATTTTCGCATGTACAGGTGCGTCGGCACCCCACTTGCATAGGAGGGGGGAGAAGTTTTGGAGCAAGACTGTCAAAAACTGTCCGTGAGAGGTCGGTGTAATCGCTATCCTTGCCGCTCCTACGTTCTGGAGTGGAAGATCGCATTATAGAGGAATACTGCGATTCAGCTGAACCAGGACTGATTGTGCTGCCCAGTATTGTGTTCTGACCTCCCATGATATTAACCGTTTGTACTGACCACCTAGGGTCGACCTCCATGCAATCCTTCTTATCAATACTGGCCAGTTGTTCAAATCTGCTTCGAATCTCTTGGGATTCCATCCTCCAGCTTTGCCCAAATGCTATAGATAATATAGCTTGATTGTTCTGCGCTAGCCATTCCTTAGCTCGCTCACTGTAAGCTTGCCGATAGAGAAAGAAAGAATTCATGGGCTTTGTGACTTTGCCGTGTCTTTTGGCGACTTCATAGCGACGGACCTCCATGGGCCGGTGTACCCAGTTATCCATATCTTTGATAGGGATGTGCGCCAGGTGCTTAGTTAATTGGCTGAGAGGAGCTGTTAACCGGATTTTGATTCTGTCTCTTGTACGATACTTATTCTTTGAGCTGCTTTCCTTTTCTAGAGTTAGTGGAAGCGTTGTAGCCCGAGCGACCTGGCTGTCTTGGGTGTCCATATTCGATGTAGGGTTGATCAGGTTAAAATACTAAACTTAGGTATTGGAACATCTGTGCTTCCGGGGCTCTGTATAAGACTAGAAAATGGCAGCGAAGGGAAACAAGAGAGACTTGAAACGTGGAGAATTTGATATATAAACATCTACACGTTAGTTAAGGATAATGAAATACAGCTGTAGAGACCGCAGAGAGGTTTATACTATTAAACTGCAGGGATTATGGATCAGTATTTCTTTCTTGGAGTTATGGTATTACTCACAGTATATTACACAATGGAAATACAACAGCGGTAACCTATTGTTCTGTATGCAAAATAAGCTCTATATAAAGCTATTGATAATTGCAAATTAAATAACCCACCCTAAGCAAATACGAAAGGAAGAGGTCACTCATAAATGAAACGGAGAATATAACGAGAGAGATTTGTTTACTGCCCAGCTTTTTCCCGCTGAATGCCTCCTGCAGAGTACAAATATATATGTATCGAGGGGCATATGGCTACAGGCTACAAAGTACAACTGATAGCTCTATGTTAGGGGAATACGACAAGAAAAGACAGTTGCCATTTTTTAATCAAATAAAAACGCCCCTGGCGCAATATCTCTAGATATAATTTTAAACTGCGATGGATATCGCGAGTCAATATAGAATTATTTCTGTGAATACATATCGTTGGAAAGCCCCTCTCGATTGCCCACCATGTCTTTCCTCCGTAGCATGAACTTCACAAGACAAGCTCGTGAATGATAAAGGATGATATCGACTGACGATAAGTTCTGAACACGAAGTTAGGCCGCTAACCACCTGTCCAGTTCTGATCGCCTTCCTCGAATATGCTTTCATCCTCGAACCACTTCAGCGCAAGCCGTCAAGTCCTGTACCCATTCTAGTGCCATCTCCTCCGGAGTCGGTACCCATCCCACGTCCTACTTAAAAGATTATATAATAGGCGTTGGAAGTTCCAGACTGTCGTAACTCGCAACTTCAGCTGTCATTCTGCTGTGGAGTAGGCTATGCTGCATATATGAATAGTTGGAAATGTGTTATAGACTCGGGGACTGATACTTACCGCTAGGTAGAAAGATCCTAAATTGCCAAATTACTCGGCGATAAGTTGAGATATGCATGTCTCCTTAGTTCCGTGAGGGGTTGTCATTGTCATCGGATCATAATGGCGTATTGCCTACTCTCTTTCATCGGTCTCGAGTAGTAAAAAGTGCTTTCCTTTATGATAGACTGGGCAGAAAACTACCAAGAACCTGCTGGACCTATTGCTTTTCTGGCTTCTTTCCGGAATTTAGCTATCTTCATTGCCCAGCTTTTGAAGGGCAATGTGAGAATAAGTACAGCTCTGAGCTTCGCGGGGCAAGATGTCTATACTGTTTCTCTAAGCCTAGATTTACAACATTGATGGTGTGGTAATGTGGGAACCCACTTCAGAAGACAAATGAACTCACTTATATATTGGAAAGGTCACATTTATTGGTGTCGAAACTATAAGACAGATATCTTCCGTATACTATGCAATCCACAATTTCTCAGCCATCACAATAGAGTTGGCATTTTCTTCACATTCATCCAGGAAGATCTCCTAGCCCTCTAGTTTTGGGATACCAATAACTGTTGGGCTGAAGCATAGCCTGTTCTTCCCGCCTTCGCACCACCTGATTACTAGTAGAGCGGGAGAGTTCTTGTCACGGCGGCATTTAAGTGGCATTGTGATAGGTCCAGATGGTAGCATAACGGGGTTTGTCAAGCAATACCTCATCTCCACTAGATATTGCTTTAGATGTTCGACGGCCGTGTCTAGAGAAGCCGATCTTACTCTGCAATAAACTCTCCCATATTTTTTCTCAGTGGGCAGAACAGGGGCATTGAATGAGTCTGAGGGACTGTTAAGCTGTTTTATGCATTTCGAGATCACAGAAAAGGTAGATAACATTTCGCTGTTATCATGGCACCCCGCGTGTGGTATATCAATCTCGATGATTGCGTAATTCTTGGCCCATGGGT